>JAEIFQ010000268.1:0-17331 GCA_018904025.1 Zaprionus vittiger | reverse complement strand
ATTTATTATTATTTAAAACAAAAATTCCTATGTCACAAGCGGAAAATATGGGTTTAGATCGTTCGCCCGAAGCTGCAGAAGCAGCAGTTAGATGTGCCTTGTGCCAAGAAAGGGTAATTCCGACGGAGATTCACAAGACCATTTGCGGTCATGAGTTTCACCGGAACTGTCTGGCCACACACTTTAAGAATAGTGAAGCTTGTCCGGTCTGTAACATTATATGCCGGCCTACAACGAGTGAATCAGCAAGGAAGGTGATAGCTCATAATACACGGTCTCAGAGAAAGCTTACAAGCGAAAAGAGTACAGCAGAACCGACAACCGATAGTCGTGGGGGACGTGAGAATCCAAGTACGTCTAGCGCTGCTTATCCAGACATGGAGGCTCGTCTTCTTAGAGCCTTAACGGAAAAAATGGCTAATTTAATTCAAAACTCCGTAGCCGAGTGCATGCAGCGAGTAATGTTACCGCAAATGGAAGCAATTGCTAACAGGGGGGAATTTTCCCAAGATAACATCTCGCAAGGCGGATCGAGGCAGAATCTAGGGCAAGACAGGGGCACTCCACAGTACTCTGTCGGAAGTGCGTCGTCAGACTTATCGCAAAGGCCAGATAAAGTAGTGCACATACTTAACGCTTGGAAGGTGAAGTTTTCAGGTGTTGGAGTATCCGTGGACAATTTTATTTATCGCGTTGAGGCGTTGACACACCAAACGTTAGGTGGGAATTTTGAGGTGCTTTGTTCTAACATTAATGTGCTGTTTGAAGGAAAGGCAACTGAATTCCATTGGCGATATCACAAAGCAGTGAGGCACATCCGCTGGGATAGGCTATGTGAAGCACTCCGCCAACAATTCAGAAGTGAAAGAGATGATAGCGACCTTGAAGAATTGATTCGAAATAGGAAACAGAAAACTAATGAGTCATTCGATAGCTTCTATGACCAAATTTCTAGTTGGTTAGACCAGTTAGAACAGCCTTGGTCAAGTCGGAAATTAGTTAGATTACTCAGAAATAACTTACGTCCAGAAATACGACATGAAATTTTAAATTTGGAAATTGGAACAGTTTCTGAGCTTAGAGAAGTTTGTCGTCGAAGAGAAGCATTCATGGAAGATGTCAAACGGACTCAAAATCATGGTCAAAATATCCCCTTCAAAAGAAATATTTCCGAGCTTATAGCGGAAGCCGACGATCAGTCTGAATCTGGAAATGAGTACGGTGAGGGTGATATAGAGGCAATAGCTCTGGTGTGTTGGAACTGTAGGAAAGCAGGTCACCGATACCAAGACTGTCTGTCCGAAAGAAAAGTTTTTTGTTATGGCTGTGGCATGGCTAACACCTATAAGCCCAGTTGCGGACGGTGTTCAAAAAACTCTCAAGCCAGCACGTCGAGGCCAGTACACAAACCGAAGGCATTGGTCGTGCTGAAGAATCAAACGACGAATACAGAACAATAAACAATGCTGAGCTGACAGCGCAATTACCACCGGATATGACAAATTTTCAAGATAATTCACACAATGACATATTTATCCCCCAGACTGATCGTTTCAAGTCCCGTAGTTCCAAACGAAGAAAAGACTTTTGGTGTAAAGTTGACAGAGTTCGACAAGGAGTGCAACAGCTATGTGCTATGTCGAGATTTCCCCATGATCCTCGCCCATTTATACGAATTAGCTTACTGAATCGCACCGTTTATGGTTTACTAGATTCGGGAGCAGCCATAAGTTGTCTGGGTGGTAAGCTGGCCTATGATATAATAAAAGAAGGCATACCATTTAAGAATTTAGCGTGCAATGTCAACACTGCTGATGGGGCAACACAAAAAATTGTAGGATCTATGAGTCTAGAGATAGAATATGGAGGGGAGAAAAGGGATATAGAGATTTTCATTGTTCCATCGCTGCAGCAAGACTTGTATTTGGGTATAGATTTTTGGAGAAAATACAATCTATTACCAAATAATCTGCATGTCGAGGAAATACAATTACCTATTAAAGAGGATACTGCTGATCAGCATGTATTATCTGAAATACAGAAAATAAAACTAGAAAAGGTAAAAGAGGCATTTCCATCATTCGCTAAAGAAGGTCTGGGAAAAACACATTTGATAGAGCACAAAATTGATATAGGAGAGGCAAAACCAATAAAACAACGGCATTTTCCCGTTTCGCCGGCCGTCGAAAAAGAAATGTATTCCGAAATCGACAGGATGCTTCAGTTAGGGGTAATAGAACCATCAAACAGTGGTTGGTCTTCCCCTATTGTAGTAGTAAGAAAGCCGGGAAAAGTAAGGCTATGTTTAGACTGCCGAAAGGTCAACAACTTTACGGAGAAATCAGCATACCCTTTGCCGCAAATAAGTGGTATTCTGAGTAGGCTTCCAAAAGCAAATTTCATCACGAGTTTGGATTTGAAGGATGTTTATTGGCAAGTGCCCTTAGAGGAGAAATCGAGAGACAAAACAGCGTTTACTGTACCTGGCAGGCCTCTGTACCAATTTAAGGTCATGCCATTTGGTTTGTGCAATGCTGCCAGTACCATGTCTCAACTCATGGACAAGGTGGTACCTCCGCATCTACGCAATGAAGTATTTGTGTATTTAGACGATCTTCTTATTATTTCGTCCACCTTCGATGCTCATTTGAATGTTCTGCAGGAAAAAGCATTCCACATTAAGCGTGCAGGATTGACAATCAACGTTGGCAAAAGTCACTTCTGCATGCAGCGTGTGCGATATCTGGGTCACATTATAGGAGATGGAGGTATAAGAACAGATCCTGAGAAAGTAAAAGCGAGCTCGCAGTTTCCGATACCAAAGAATTTAAAAAGTTGACGTAGTTATATGGGTCTTTGCAGCTGGTATCGAAAATTTGTTCCAAATTTTGCATCACTATCGTCAGCATTAACTGATGCAATGACTACCAAGCGAAAATTTCATCTGAGTGAGGAAGCAGTGCAGGCATTTGCGATGTTAAAACGTAAGCTTACAGAAACACCAGTCTTACGTAGCCCAGACTTTAATAAACCATTTTTTATACAATGTGACGCTAGTAAGACAGGGGTAGGTGGAGTGTTAGTCCAGCTTTCAGAAGAGGGAGATGAATGCCCAATTGCGTTTGTATCAAAAAAATTAAACAAAGCACAGCAAAATTACACAGTGACGGAACAGGAATGTTTGGCTGCCATAGTATGTTTAAAAAGTTTAAGGGTTCGTTGAACGTAGTGCCAGACGTATTATCGAGGGTAAACGATGAAGAAGTTGCGGCTATAGAACGGCGGCCCGGGATTATGGTGGATTTAAATTCAGAACATTTTAAGTCGAAGGATTACTTAGAGCTTATTGAACGTATAGAGGCTAATAAAGGCAAATTTCCAGATTTAAAAACCGAAGCAGGACATGTTTACCGACGAGCGGAACATTGTACAGGCAGCGTAGTTAATTACGCATATGTTTGGAAATTATGGGTACCAAAGGACTTAGTAGCAGATATATTGTATCGAGCGCATGATGATCCTCTTTCGTCGCATGGCGGTATACATAAGACAATTGAAAAGAACGCCAACTTTACTTTTGGCCAGGTTTAGTGCCGGATGTGAAAGCCTACGTGAATGCTTGCGAAGTCTGCAAACAAACAAAGGCACCAAATCACGTACTAAGACCACCAATGGGAAAAGCGGCTGTGTCAGAAAGATTTTTTCAAAGACTATATGTCGATTTTCTAGGCCCTTATCCCAGATCGAGAAGTGGCAACATTGGTATTTTTATTGTTTTGGATCATTTTTCTAAATTTGTCTTCTTGAAGCCTGTTAAAAGGATTACCGCCGAGATTGTCATAAAATATCTAGAAGACGAACTGTTCATGACGTTTGGTATACCGGAAACTATTGTTTCGGATAACGGTTCCCAATTCAAAGCAACAGCCTTTCAAAACCTTTTGCAACGTTATGAGGTGTCACATACACTCACCGCCATTTATTCTCCACAAGCAAATGCGTCGGAGCGCGTAAATAGGTCTGTTCTATCGGGAATTAAATCTTACATACGGCCTGACCAAAAGGATTGGGATGAATATTTGAATAAAGTGTGCTGTGCGTTAAGATCGTCAGTGCATACGAGTATAGGAACTACTCCATATTACATGGCTTTTGGCCAACATATGGTTACGGCTGGCTCTCAATATGCACTGCTGAGAAAATTAAATTTACTTGAAGACCGCTCCTTAACCTTTAATAGGGAGGATTCTTTCGAAATTGTACGAAGGGCTGCAAGTTCGCAAATAAGAAAGAGTCATGAGCAAAATGAAAGAACATATAATTTAAGATCTAGAGAAGTGTCATATGTACCGGGACAAGAGGTGTTTCGTCGTAATTTTAAACAGAGTTGTTTCCAAGCGGGCTATAATGCTAAATTAGGCTTATCTTTCGTAAAAGCTCGAGTTCGAAAAAAAGGTGGGAAACTCGTATTATGAGTTGGAAGACTTACAGGGTCGGTCACTTGGTACATATCACGCCAAAGACATACGTCAATAATCGTCGCTTATAGAGATTAGCCTAGTGATCATTTGGACCCCTAGTCTAATTTTAGCAGGGGGGAATTTGTAGCAGCGACTCAGTAAAAATAAAATCAGATGCCCAAAAGTAGGCAACACAAATTTGGGTGCTAAATTTTTACCCCAAAGAGTTGACTACTCTGACGAACCTTTAGGCCAGACGTAGTTTAGGAGAAAATTACCGAAACTCCTCCAAGTCGAAATGGAAGAAGTAGAGAGAAAGTGGAAAGTGCAAGTCAGGGTAGAAAGAAAGTTGGTGTAGAAAGGAGCAAACGTCTCTGTGAAAAAAACAAATTTTTTCTTATATTCTTATAAATTTATAAAATTAAAGAACCAGATCGACTTCTAAAAAGTGAAAGTGAAAATAGAAAAAAATATCAAATAGCCAGGTAAAATAAAATAAAGTTGGCCATGAGAGAAATTGTTTTGTACAGGAACCAATTTTTGATTTCCTTCAGAACCTGACCAGAATGGGCATAGGTACACAGACCTTTCATCTCTAACTTCATTTTTGGAACCACCAATCGACCAGAGGAGGCCGGCGATCGACGTCACTCGACAATCTGGGTTTGATAAAATTTGAGAAAAGAAAGTTAAAACCAGAAAAGCTTAAGTGCATAATCAGCCCCTGCGGCTCCGCTAGCCGGAGTCGCAATTTAAGAAAGCACCTAAAAGGCGGCAGCAAAATTATTAAACTGTAAAATTATGTTTTGTTAATTTCAACGAAAGTGACCATCGGTAAACTAAAAGCCTAAATAAGAAATACGATGTGTCACTAGTTAGCTTGCTTATATATCTACCATTTTCAACCAAAATCTAAGAAAAATGAGCTATATAGTCGAAATTAAAACGATTTGTAAAATGAAGATTTAATCTGTTGTGCAAATATAAAGCCCTTGCATACGTTAGGGAGCGACTTTAGAAGATATATGTATAGGAAATCCATGATGTTCACTTAGGTTTGAAGTTATTTTATTAATGTCAAATAACTATTATCACGAGCTTATATTGCTCTATTAATACTTTTAAGTAAAGATAAGTTCAGATTAATTATTTTTTTTAAATTATCATGTTTTTTTTTGTCAGACATACTTTTAAAGGAAAATCTGAAGTTATGTAGTACTTTATATTTTAGCTCCATTTTTATTTTTCGCCAGCATTTATCACACAGATCCGAGCAGAGATCGATCTTTCGTCACCGGAAATCGGAGTAAACCGCCTAGGCATAACTTTTAATAATAAAATAATATAAACCCATCCCCATTTAATGTCCACATACAAAAGTACAAAAAAAAAAAGTATTATTTGAATCATAGCCGTTAAGGGCCATAAAAGAAATTTAGCTTGAAACATAAATATAGTTATTTCCTTTTTTTTTGGCAACATTTTAAATGTTTAACCTTAGCAACTTAACTCCTTACTTTTATAATTTAGAATGATAATTAAATTTATAATGTACTAAGAATTTTGCTTTTGGTCTCGATGCTAAATAGCTCCCAGTCATAGGGTTAAAGGGGTCACCTGAAGTAATTCAAAGGAGGTGATCATGGTTGGGTGGGCAGTAGCAAACATCTCAAACACCTAAGTTTGCTACATACCATTTTAGATGTATCTGTCCTGTTGTTCAAAACTGTAAGTCCTCTCTTCCGGTTTCGTTATCTAGTTCCTTTTGTCGCAGCACGTTATTCTTAGTTTTTTGTTATTATTGATAGTAGCCTTATGTTGTGTGGAAAAGACCTCCACCCCCCAAGCCGACGAGCTAGAGCCGGAATATTAAAAAGCCTGGAAATAGATAGAGTGTAATATCAGTATTCACTTTCTACCACAGTTAAGAAATTTGGCAGTTGGATTGAACGGGGACAATGAAGCGAGTATCGATTCCATGGAATCTAGAGTGTTATTAGCTTAGGCAGATTACCTGACCTGGAAAAAAAATACAAGCCACATTGAACTTTCTTCCAATCAAAGTAATTTTGTTTGTTTTCTACTAGGAATATAGTTTCGCTTTTCCGAAGCTAACCAAGTGAGATTTTCAAAACACTTTGATCACTTCATTCTATAAAATCTGGGTCTTATCACAAGCTATAGGAAAATCAGAGTATTCAATAGCATGATTACCTGAACCATAAAAGGTGATAAGAAAACTGAATTTTATACGAGTTTTAAATTTAAACAAATAAAGTTTAAAGCTCAACTTTTTTTTTTCGACAACTAAAATGGTATAAATGTTTAGTCCTTTAACAGCGAGTAGTTAGGCAGAGAGACCAAGATTTGTTTATGAGATTTTTATTTTTTTTTTTTTAAAAATTTTATTCAGTTTATGTTATATTTTACGTACATATATATATTATTTTTTATATTTTTTGTTTACGTTTCCATTTAATATTATTTAAAATAAAAATTCCTATGTCACAAGCGGAAAATATGGGTTTAGATCGTTCGCCCGAAGCTGCAGAAGCAGCAGTTAGATGTGCCTTGTGCCAAGAAAGGGTACTTCCGACTGAGATTCACAAGACCATTTGCGGTCATGAGTTTCACCGGAACTGTCTGGCCACACACTTTAAGAATAGTGAAGCTTGTCCGGTCTGTAACATTATATGCCGGCCTACAACGAGTGAATCAGCAAGAAAGGTGATAGCTCATAATACACGGTCTCAGAGCAAGCTTACAAGCGAAAAGAGTACAGCAGAACCGACAACCGATAGTCGTGGGGGACGTGAGAATCCAAGTACTTCTAGCGCTGCTTATCCAGACATGGAGGCTCGTCTTCTTAGAGCCTTAACGGAAAAAATGGCTAATTTAATTCAAAACTCCGTAGCCGAGTGCATGCAGCGAGTAATGTTACCGCAAATGGAAGCAATTGCTAACAGGGGGGAATTTTCTCAAGATAATATCTCGCAAGGCGGATCGAGGCAGAATCTAGGGCAAGACAGAGGCACTCCACAGTACTCTGTCGGAAGTGCGTCGTCAGACTTATCGCCAGATAAAGTAGTGCACATACTTAACGCTTGGAAGGTGAAGTTTTCAGGTGTTGGAGTATCCGTGGACAATTTTATTTATCGCGTTGAGGCGTTGACACACCAAACGTTAGGTGGGAATTTTGAGGTGCTTTGTTCTAACATTAATGTGCTGTTTGAAGGAAAGGCAACTGAATTCTATTGGCGATATCACAAAGCAGTGAGGCACATCCGCTGGGATAGGCTATGTGAAGCACTCCGCCAACAATTCAGAAGTGAAAGAGATGACAGCGACCTTGAAGAATTGATTCGAAATAGGAAACAGAAAACTAATGAGTCATTCGATAGCTTCTATGACCAAATTTCTAGTTGGTTAGACTAGTTAGAACAGCCTTGGTCAAGTCGGAAATTTGTTAGATTACTCAGAAATAACTTACGTCCAGAAATACGACATGAAATTTTAAATTTGGTAATTGGAACAGTTTCTGAGCTTAGAGAAGTTTGTCGTCGAAGAGAAGCATTCATGGAAGATGTCAAACGGACTCAAAATCATGGTCAAAATATCCCCTTCAAAAGAAATATTTCCGAGCTTATAGCGGAAGCCGACGATCAGTCTGAATCTGGAAATGAGTACGGTGAGGGTGATATAGAGGCAATAGCTCTAGTGTGTTGGAACTGTAGGAAAGCAGGTCACCGATACCAAGACTGTCTGTCCGAAAGAAAAGTTTTTTGTTATGGCTGTGGCATGGCTAACACCTATAAGCCCAGTTGCGGACGGTGTTCAAAAAACTCTCAAGCCAGCACGTCGAGGCCAGTACACAAACCGAAGGCATTGGTCGTGCCGAAGAATCAAACGACGAATACAGAACAATAAACAATGCTGAGCTGACAGCTCAATTACCACCGGATATGACAAATTTTCAAAATAATTCACACAATGATATATTTATCCCCCAGACTGATCGTTTCAAGTCCCGTAGTTCCAAACGAAGAAAAGACTTTTGGTATAAGGTTGACAGAGTTCAACAAGGAGTGCAACAGCTATGTGCTATGTCGAGATCTCCCCATGATCCTCGCCCATTTATACGAATTAGCTTACTGAATCGCACCGTTTATGGTTTACTAGATTCGGGAGCAGCCATAAGTTGTCTGGGTGGTAAGCTGGCCTATGATATAATAAAAGAAGGCATACCATTTAAGAATTTAGCGTGCAATGTCAACAATGCTGATGGGGCAACACAAAAAATTGTAGGATCTATGAGTCTAGAGATAGAATATGGAGGGGAGAAAAGGGATATAGAGATTTTCATTGTTCCATCGCTGCAGCAAGACTTGTATTTGGGTATAGATTTTTGGAGAAAATACAATCTATTACCAAATAATCTGCATGTCGAGGAAATACAATTACCTATTAAAGAGGATACTGCTGATCAGCATGTTTTATCTGAAATACAGAAAATAAAACTAGAAAAGGTAAAAGAGGCATTTCCATCATTCGCTAAAGAAGGTCTTGGAAAAACACATTTGATAGAGCACAAAATTGATATAGGAGAGGCAAAACCAATAAAACAACGGCATTTTCCCGTTTCGCCGGCCGTCGAAAAAGAAATGTATTCCGAAATCGACAGGATGCTTCAGTTAGGGGTAATAGAACCATCAAACAGTGGTTGGTCTTCCCCTATTGTAGTAGTAAGAAAGCCGGGAAAAGTAAGGCTATGTTTAGACTGCCCAAAGGTCAACAACTTTACGGAGAAATCAGCATACCCTTTGCCGCAAATAAGTGGTATTCTGAGTAGGCTTCCAAAAGCAAATTTCATCACGAGTTTGGATTTGAAGGATGCTTATTGGCAAGTGCCCTTAGAGGAGAAATCGAGAGACAAAACAGCGTTTACTGTACCTGGCAGGCCTCTGTACCAATTTAAGGTCATGCCATTTGGTTTGTGCAATGCTGCCAGTACCATGTCTCAACTCATGGACAAGGTGGTACCTCCGCATCTACGCAATGAAGTATTTGTGTATTTAGACGATCTTCTTATTATTTCGTCCACCTTCGATGCTCATTTGAATGTTCTGCAGGAAATATCATTCCACATTAAGCGTGCAGGATTGACAATCAACGTTGGCAAAAGTCACTTCTGCATGCAGCGTGTGCGATATCTGGGTCACATTATAGGAGATGGAGGTATAAGAACAGATCCTGAGAAAGTAAAAGCGATCTCGCAGTTTTCGATACCAAAGAATTTAAAAAGTTTACGTAGTTTTATGGGTCATTGCAGCTGGTATCGAAAATTTGTTCCAAATTTTGCATCACTATCGTCAGCGTTGACTGATGCAATGACTACCAATCGAAAATTTCATCTGAGTGAGGAAGCAGTGCAGGCATTTGCGATGCTAAAACGTAAGCTTACAGAAACACAAGTCTTACGTAGCCCAGACTTTAATAAACCATTTTTTATACAATGTGACGCCAGTAAGACAGGGGTAGGTGGAGTGTTAGTCCAGCTTTCAGAAGAGGGAGATCAATGCCCAATTGCGTTTGTATCAAAAAAATTAAACAAAGCACAGCAAAATTACACAGTGACGGAACAGGAATGTTTGGCTGCCATAGTATGTTTAAAAAGTTTCAGAGCCTATGTAGAAGGGCACGAATTCACGATCATTACAGATCACGCTTCCTTAAAATGGCTTATGTCCAATAGTGACCGAAGTTCACGCTTAGCACGGTGGGCATTAGCTTTACAAAGATACCGATTTAAAATAATGCATAGAAAGGGTTTGTTGAACGTAGTGCCAGACGTATTATCAAGGGTAAACGATGAAGAAGTTGCGGCTATAGAACGGCGGCCCGGGATTATGGTGGATTTAAATTCAGAACATTTTAAGTCAAAGGATTACTTAGAGCTTATTGAACGTATAGAGGCTAATAAAGGCAAATTTCCAGATTTAAAAACCGAAGCAGGATATGTTTACCGACGAGCGGAACATTGTACAGGCAGCGTAGTTAATGACGCATATGTTTGGAAATTATGGGTACCAAAAGACTTAGTAGCAGATATATTGTATCGAGCGCATGATGATCCTCTTTCGTCGCATGGCGGTATACATAAGACAATAGAAAAGATACGCCAACTTTACTTTTGGCCAGGTTTAGTGCCGGATGTGAAAGCCTACGTGAATGCGTGCGAAGTCTGCAAACAAACAAAGGCACCAAATCACGTACTAAGACCACCAATGGGAAAAGCGGCTGTGTCAGAAAGATTTTTTCAAAGACTATATGTCGATTTTCTAGGCCCTTATCCCAGATCGAGAAGTGGCAACATTGGTATTTTTATTGTTTTGGATCATTTTTCTAAATTTGTCTTCTTGAAGCCTGTTAAAAGGATTACCGCCGAGATTGTCATAAAATATCTAGAAGACGAACTGTTCATCATCAGCTTCCTGAGGACCGGCCTTACAGAATCGTATTGCGTAACATCCACCACGGAGTTTCATCGGAGGACATCATCGCATGTCTACAAAATGAAGGCCATAGCGTTGTACGAATATATACTCCGCGCAATAAGTCAACCTCGCTCCCTCTTAATATGAGATTCATTGATCTCAAAAAAGCGGAAAACAACAAGCTTGTTAAGAACATTCTTGTTGTCTGCAAGCATAGAGTGACTTGGGAGAAACCCCGTAAGCAAGTTGAGCCTGTACAATGTCATAGGTGTCAAGGCTACGGTCACACCAAGGCTTACTGTTCTCGGCATTTTATTTGCAGAGAATGTGGAGAAAACCACCCCACTCTGGAGTGTAGGCTCGAACAAGATGATGCCAGACGCTGCTATCACTGTGGCAAGCCCCATGCAGCTAATTTTAAAGGTTGCATTAAGTACCTACAAGAGGCTTCTACTCGTAAGCATCTTTTGAAGACCAACGAACCCACCACTGCTGGACCCGTGAACAGTACTCATCAATCCAGTCCACCTGCCTTTAGCGTTGGAAAGACATCTTTTGCATCCATTGTCAGAGGCAATCAACCTTTTGTGCAGCCAATAAACCCGCCTGCCGCTACTGTTTCAAATGCAAGTGCCAATCTGGATTCCAAACTGGAACAGCTTTTTTCCAGGCTTGACAGAATGATGTCGTTAGTGGAAACGTTAATGCAATTGCTTCTGCAGACCCGCACTTCTCCATCTGCTGTTAACAATGGGTCCTCTTAAGATAGCAGCTTGGAATTCCAATGGGGCCTCCTCGAAGACCAATGAGATTCTCGCTTTTATTGAGCTTCACGATATAGATAACCTCCTTTTGTCGGAAACCCACTTCACCTCCCGGTCCACCTTCAGGATCTATGGCTTTACCCTACATACTGCCAACCATCCGGACGACAGCCAACACGGAGGTGCGGCGATCCTTGTTAGATCAACTATCTTTCATCAACCATTCACCACTCTATCGCAAAATCATTTTCAGGCAGCAGTTATTCAGCTGACTTCAAGCAGAGGTAACTTTAATGTTGCCTCAGTATACTGCCCTCCTACTTTTAGATGGACAGATGCTATTGTTGGGCAGCTCATCACACATTTTGGCACTAAGTTCCTTGCGGCAGGTGATTGGAACGCAAAACACAGATGGTGGGGAAACTACAGGACGTGTACCAGAGGTAGGGTGCTGTACTCTGCACTGGCGGAAGAAGGAATCGACATCGTTGCAACTGGAGAAGCCACATGCTACCCCTATCGTGCAACTGCCACTCCAAGTGCCATCGATTTTGGAATTTCCAAAGGCTTTAGACAACAACAAATTAAGGTGCAAGTGCTGACAGAGCTATCATCTGACCATCTGCCTTTGCTCTTCGAGCTAGATGAAGACGCCCATTCATTTAAAGGAGTTACAAAAATGCTGTCAGCGCAAGCAAATATTCGGGTCTTCAAAGAACATATCGAGAGCACTGTAGAACTCAACATTCCCATTGACACTTGCAATAGGCTGGAAGCATATGTCGACTACTTCACATCTACTATCATTGAAGCTGCAAGGCAGGCTACACCAACTCGTCACCAAACTGGTCTGACGACCATAAGAAGGTCTCCCATTTTAAATTTGGAGGCTAGGGATCTGCTCAGCCACAAAAGACGCCTCAGAAGACAATACATCGCAACAGGAGATCCTAGCATTAAACAGCAATATTCAAGTATTACTAATAGACTGCGCCGTTTGCTAGCCAATAACCGAAGAGCAAATCTAGATACCTTGTTGGAGAGTGCTGGTCCAGATAATAATAGTGGCTTCTCAATATGGAGACTCACGAGAGGCATCAAAAGACAGCCTTTGTTTCAATCACCAGTCCAGAATCGAAGTGGCCTATGGCTTAAGACGGATGATGAGAAAGCAAGTGCTTTTGCTTCGCACCTCTCTTCCACCTTCATGCCCTTCAATTTAACGGACGATTCCACTCGTGAAGCCATCACAAATTTCTTGGATACTCCGACTGCTCCGACCCGCCCCATAAGACATACCTCACCGCAGGAAGTTATGATGCAACTAAAGGCGCTGCAACCAAAAAAAACCCCTGGTTACGATGGCATAGATAACCGTACTGCGAAACTTCTACCTCGCAAAGGAGTCCTTGCCCTTGTGAAAATTTTCAATGCTATGCTAATACTAGGTCATTTCCCCAGGCAATGGAAGCGTGCGCGTATTGTAATGATCCCCAAAGCTGGAAAGTCACCAACACAGATTGACTCATACTAGGTCATTTCCCCAGGCAATGGAAGCGTGCGCGTATTGTAATGATCCCCAAAGCTGGAAAGTCACCAACACAGATTGACTCATACCGCCCGATTAGCCTGCTACCAACCTTCTCCAAGGTTTTTGAGAGAATTTTGCTAACCCGGTTGATGGAACTGCCGGAGGTAATAGAACACCTTCCTCAACACCAATTTGGCTTTAGGAAGTCCCATGGTTGCCCTGAACAAATCCATCGCCTCGTAAAGCAGGCAACGCATGGCTTTGAGCACAAGCTTTACACAGTCGGCGTGTTTTTAGACGTAAAACAAGCATTTGATAAGGTGTGGCACGAAGGACTGTTATATAAGATGAAGGATCTCCTCCCTGCACCCCACTTTACTATCCTCAACTCCTTTATTGCTAACCGGACCTTCGATGTTGCAATACGAGACTCTCGATCTAGCTTGGAACGTATATATGCAGGGGTTCCACAAGGGAGTGTGCTTGGACCCTTCCTGTATACCCTGTACACTGCAGATATGCCAACTCCTGTCACCAACACCGATGAAGCTCAGCTGCTCCTGGCCACTTATGCTGATGACACCGCCATGCTTGCGTCGCACTCATCCCTGCAAATTGCCTCCAATGCAGTTCAAGAATGGCTGTATGCATTTGAGCGATGGACTGCCAAATGGAACATAGCGATTAACTGCTCGAAATCGGCCTGCGTCACTTTTACCTTGCGACCCCAAACCTGCCTTGGTCTATTTTTCGACGGAAATATCATCAGCTGCGTGTCATCCTATTGCTACCTTGGAGTTCACCTTGATCGGACGCTGACTTGGAAAGCCCATATCACGGCAGTTAGAGCTAAATCGTGCTGGAAACTTAAAAAGCTCGACTGGCTCCTTCACTCCAGCAAATTGCATTTTGCAACCAAGGCTCTCCTAATAAAATCAATTTTACGTCCAACATTGACCTACGCCATCCAAGTGTGGGGGAACGGCCTCCAAAACTCAGCTCAATAGGCTTAGAGTAGTACAATCACGAGCGGCACGACATGCATCTGGGCTACCTTGGTATGTGAGCAACCGAATAATTGAAAGGGACCTTAAAGTTGTCCCATTGGGAGACCAAATTAATTTCCACAGCAGCCGATACGCCGACAGGCTTGTCGCTCATCCGAATACATTGGCGAATGACCTCGTCGACCCCATTTCCCTCCGACGGCTGAAGAGAACACACCCTCATGACCTCCATACTCGTAAGATAGCATAATCCTTCATCTGTACTTTGTATATATTATTTAAGGCACACTTTATCCATATTATTTCTTAAGCCAAACATTAGGTTAAGTTCATATGATACTGAACGATTCCTCTGACTATAATAATAATAATAAATACACATAAAAAAAAAAAAAAAAAAAGTCGAAATGGAAGAAGTAGAGAGAAAGTGGAAAGTGCAAGTCAGGGTAGAAAGAAAGTTGGTGTAGAAAGGAGCAAACGTCTCTGTGAGAAAAACAAATTTTTTCTTATATTCTTATAAATTTATAAAATTAAAGAACCAGATCGACTTCTAAAAAGTGAAAGTGAAAATAGAAAAAAATATTAAATAGCCAGGTAAAATAAAATAAAGTTGGCCATGAGAGGAATTGTTTTGTACAGGAACCAATTTTTGATTTCCTTCAGAACCTGACCAGAATGGGCATAGGTACACAGACCTTTCATCTCTAACTTCATTTTTGGAACCAGAGGAGGCCGGCGATCGACGTCACTCGACAATCTGGGTTTGATAAAATTGGAGAAAAGAAAGTTAAAACCAGAAAAGCTTAAGTGCATAATCAGCCCCTGCGGCTCCGCTAGCCGGTGTCGCAATTTAAGAAAGCACCTAAAAGGCGGCAGCAAATTTTTAAACTGTAAAATTATGTTTTGTTAATTTCAACGGAAGTGACCATCGGTTAACTAAAAGCCTAAATAAGAAATACGATGTGTCCCTAGTTAGCTTGCTTATATATCTACCATTTTCAACCAAAATCTAAGCAAAAAAGCTATATAGTCGAAATTAAAACGATTTGTAAAATGAAGATTTAATCTGTTGTGCAAATATAAAGCCCTTGCATACGTTAGGGAGCGACTTTAGAAGATATATGTATAGGAAATCCATGATGTTCACTTAGGTTTTAAGTTATTTAATTAATGTCAAATAACTATTATCACGAGCTTATATTGCTCTATTAATACTTTTAAGTAAAGATAAGTTCAGATTAATTATTTTTTTTAAATTATCATGTTTTTTTTTTTGTCAGACATACTTTTAAAGGAAAATCTGAAGTTATGTAGTACTTTATATTTTAGCTCCATTTTTATTTTTCGCCAGCATTTATCGCACAGATCTGAGCAGAGATCGATCTTTCGCCACCGGAAATCGTGAGTAAAACCGCCTTTTCCACTTGTTAATGTGTATTTATTATTATTATTATAGTCAGAGGAATCGTTCAGTATCATATGAACTTAACCTAATGTTTGGCTTAAGAAATAATATGGATAAAGTGTGCCTTAAATAATATATACAAAGTACAAATGAAGGATTATGCTATCTTACGAGTAAGGAGGTCATGAGGGTGTGTTCTCTTCAGCCGTCGGAGGGAAATGGGGTCGACGAGGTCATTCGCCAATGTATTCGGATGAGCGACAAGCTTGTCGGCGTATCGGCTGCTGTGGAAATTAATTTGGTCTCCCAATGGGACAACTTTAAGGTCCCTTTCAATTAGAAGATATATGTATAGGAAATCCATGATGTTCACTTAGGTTTTAAGTTATTTTATTAATGTCAAATAACTATTATCACGAATTTATATTGCTCTATTAATATTTTTAAGTAAAGATAAGTTCAGATTAATTATTTTTTTTAAATTATCATGTTTTTTTTTTGTCAGACATACTTTTAAAGGAAAATCTGAAGTTATGTAGTACTTTATATTTTAGCTCCTTTTTTATTTTTCGCCAGCATTTATCACACAAATCCGAGCAGAGATCGATCTTTCGCCACCGGAAATCGTGAGTAAAACCGCCTTTTCCACTTGTTAATGTGTATTTATTATTATTATTATAGTCAGAGGAATCGTTCAGTATCGTATCATATGAACTTAACCTAATGTTTGGCTTAAGAAATAATATGGATAAAGTGTGCCTTAAATAATATATACAAAGTACAAATGAAGGATTATGCTATCTTACGAGTATGGAGGTCATGAGGGTGTGTTCTCTTCAGCCGTCGGAGGGAAATGGGGTCGACGACGTCATTCGCCAATGTATAGTAAAACCGCCTAAGGCATAACTTTTAATAATAAAATAATATAAAGTCTCCATCCCTCATTTTATATGTCCACATACAAAAGTATGCTACAAAAAAAAAGTACTATTTGAATCATAGCCGTTAAGGGCCATAAAAGAAATTTAGCTTGAAACATATAGATATAGGTATTTCCTTTTTTTTTTTGGCAAAATTTTAAATGTTTAACGTTAGCAACTTAACTCCTTACTTTTATAATTTAGAATGATAATTACATTTATAATGTACTAAGAATTTTGCTTTTGGTCTCGATACTGTATGTCCTCTCTTCCGGTTTCGTTATCTAGTTCCTTTTGTCGCAGCACGTTATTCTTAGTTTTTTGTTATTATTGATAGTAGCCTTATGTTGTGTGGAAAAGACCTCCACCCCCCAAGCCGACGAGCTAGAGCCAGAATAATAAAGCGTGCATTATTTCACACAGCATACAAACGAGTTACACGCTACATATTGTCGGTGACATCGAAGCTGTTTGACCACCTCGGCTTATTAAGTCCAATTGTCATTCGAGGCAAGATCCTATTGCAGGAGCTATGGCTTAAGAAGTTGGACTGGGATGAGTCTATTCCACAGCAGTTGGAAACAGCGTGGAATAAATTGAAGGAAACATTGTCGAGAGTGGAAGAAATCTCCATACCTCGATATGTGTTCACTAGTCCGATGTCACCAATACAATTACATGGTTTCGCCGACGCATCTGTGAGAGCCTACGGTGCTTCCGCCTATATTCGTAGCAAAACTGTTGAAGGTT
>JAEIFQ010000266.1:0-89300 GCA_018904025.1 Zaprionus vittiger | reverse complement strand
GATCCATTGTATGTATTCCAGGCTCTCTATCGGCTGAACTCGTCTATCGTAGTTGCTCATTTGTTTCTTTTGCTTGCATTTCAAATATGAATAATTATTAATTGGAAATTCACAAATATATATATATATCTCTACAGTTTTTCCGCCGCTAAATATATGTTCTTTGTCGTCCTTCAATAACGATTTGCAATCGTATCTTATGTTGTGATGATTATTATCTTCATCCGTAGGAACAAATGACTGGAAGCCCGTTTCACTTTGCGTAGCATCTGAAAAGATTAGAACATTTAAATATAAATATATATAATAAATCATATTTATACTTTGTCTTTTCATAGTGTTAACTAAACTATAAATGATTGTTATTATTACAAATCAAGTCGGTGCATATTTAAGACAAATATTGTGTATATTGATATTGTTATGATGATCTATCGATATCGATATCGATACAATTGCAAAACATATTTCACAGCCCCAATTTTCTATATTTCTTCATCTCACACTCAAAAAATTGGCGATCGGTTCCAGTACAATGATTTATTTTGTAAGAACTTTTCTCAGTTGTAATTCTTATACATATAATTAAACTATTGTAGTTTCTGCCATGTATGAATATGAATACTCACCATCGTTAAGATTGTGTACGTTCATGCCACAAAGTTGATTGGGCTTGGATATATCATCGTCTTCGCTTGTACCAATATGCTGTAATGCTCGTACGTAAAGCTACTGGGGTCCATAACTATGTATACTTCTTATGACAACTACAGTTTTTAATTGTACATTGTGGGTTACACTGTTTGTGTGTGTTTCTATACAAGTATTTTAAAGGTCTGCTCTTTGTTTAGGTTACAAATGTACATATGTACATACATAGGTGACTCTCTCCCTGAACTGAGACACTTTGGATTAAAGAAACATTATTTTTGAGCACTTTTGTTTATTGTTAACTGCAAACTTTTAGCAGAAGTGTGAACGCATTTATAAAAAGTCTAAAATTGCCCATAAAAGGGGATTCATATCAAACAACAACTCATTGAGCTAGGTTTTTTAGTGTAATTTGTACAAACATTCGTTTCCATGTTGTTGGCGTTGCACGGATTGGGTTTAAATTCTAACACAATACATGTATATGATATGGGATTAGTGAGAAAATATTTGCAGCACAAAATAAAATAATTACAAACTTTTAGATTGCGAAAATATTTTAAAATGAAACAAGCAGAATAAAAATGGATGCAATGAATAACTAAAAGTGTGACCAGATTTCCGAGTGTTTCGTTTGCTTGTTTTTAGAGAATTGTAAACAAGAGTCTATCGATATACAATGTGGTAAATTGGTAAGTGGTACATAAGGTATGTTGGTCTAAGATTATTTATGTTGAAACTTTTTTATAAAACTAAAAAAAAAAAAAAATCATAACCTACTATGTTATATTATATTATATTATATTAGATATATATTATATGTAATATTATTATTCAATTATTATATTATTATTATATATGTATTATATTTTATATATGTATATTTTATACGTTGCACACAAATCGAATTGAAATATAATTAATAGCTTGGTTATGACATACAGAATTTGAAATAAACTTCATCTGCGCAGGTATGCAACCTTCATGCAAAATTTTGTCTAGCTCTTATAATATAGAGGAGCAGCGCATGCAGTTCGATCAACACAGTTGCACACGACAGCGAAACATCAGCACAGACTTAATTCTTTGCGCTGTGCGATCGTTTCACTGTGTGTGTGTATGCATGCACAGTCTCGCATATAAATGTATGCGTTGATAGTAAACTTCGCAACTGGCAAATGATTGGGATAGTGCGCGCTACAGCCTGAAGTCAATTTTAGTTTCGGCGTCGAGAACCAAGAGTCCAAAACACATTGGGCAAAAATACTTATGTATTCAGAATTTTTAACTTTTTGTTACCCAATTTTTGTCAATATTAATAAAACTTATAACAAAAAAGTAGGTTGCTCAACTTTTTGTTTTATTTTATAATTCTTCGCTTCCGTTTACGCAGACAATCATTTTAATATATAAGATTTATTGAAATTTAAGTATGTGCAGACGAGTAATTTAAAATAAAAAAATGTTTTTTTTATTTAATTTATGTTTAATAATTAAATAAGAATAAATAAAACTAAATATGAGTATAAAAGATTAAAATAAATATACAATTTTATTAATAAATATGTATATTTTTGATATATAATATTTCTGTAAATTATGTGCCTTTAAGTTCAAGTGCGAGCGGAAATCGTATGGTGTGTACTAGCCTTTCTTCATTTCTTACGAGTTTTCCAACACTGCTCACTGTCATCCGTTTCTGACAGTTCTCATCAACGTGCCTCGACCTTTTCCGGTTCAAGCGTTTGACATGGCGGTCGGTAAAAATAAGGGTCTCTCCAAAGGAATTGGTAAGAAAGGCGGTAAGAAGAAGGTGGGTAGATCCCTTCTCACGCACGATTGGTACGATGTCAAGGCACGAACATGTTCCAAACCCGTCAAATCGGCAAAACCCTCGTGAATCGCACACAGGGACGGCGTATTGCTTCCGATTATTTGAAGGGTCGCGTTTTCGCTGTATCTCTTGCCGATTTGCAAAAAGATATTGACCCAGAGCGCTCGTTCCGCAAGTTCCGTTTGATTGCCGAAGATGTGCAGGACCGCAATGTGCTGTGCAACTTCCATGGAATGGATTTGACAACGGACAAGTACAGGTATGCTGGGATTACCCTCTCCATGATGAGGGCTCCATGTGATGATTGTGTGTGAAAAGTGGCTAATCATTTGCTTGAGTTTTGCCCACAGATCAATGGTTAAGAAATGGCAGACCCTCATTGAAGCCATTGTTGAGGCCAAGACTGTCGATGGTTATCTCTTGCGTGTGTTCTGCATTGGATTCACATCGAAGGATCGGGCGAAATGCTTTGGGACCTCGCTGCGCCCAACGGATCGCAGGTGCGTAAGATCCGTTCTCGCATGACCGACATCATCCACGAATGAGGTTAGCGGCGCCGATCTGAAACAGCTGGTCAACAAGTTGTCTGGACTCCATTGCCAAGGATATCGAGAAGAGCTGTCAGCGCATCTATCCACGCGATGTCTACATCCGGGGCAAGGGCTGAAGAAGCCCCGCTTCGATATTTCCAAGTTGTTGGAGCTCCATGGTGATGGTGGTGGCAAGACCAGCGAAGCCGTTGTCTCCGCCGAGGGCGCTGTCATCGATCGTCCCGAGGGCTACGAGCCACACCAGTGCAGGCTGTTTAATTTCACCTAACGGAGAGAGACGAAGAAAGAGCAGGCAGAAAATGCCTGCTTTGAAATTCTTCAAAATATATATTCATATATAATATGAATAAAAAAAAACTAATCAAACAAGTCTATTTTTTTTTACATTGGGGTAGTTTTTTATTTTATTAGCTAAAGCAGCCTCAAGCTTCAGTCCATTTCAGGTAATTAAACACATTTTAATTGATATTTAACGCTTATATATATATTTGTTTTTGTTTCTATATATATTTGTTTTGTTTCTTTACAGATTTACTGCACTTCATTGTAGAAAGGTAAGTTATTTTATATATACACATGCTCCTTATTAAAATATATGCACACACTCCCTTATTGTAATAATATATGCACACACTGACTTCCATATTTTTTAACTGTGAATTATGTTGACACAACGAGGCTTAACATAATAGGTACAGTTGATCAACATAATAGGTACAGTTTAAATTATTCTTGATTATACGTGTTTATTTAAAGTTTTGTTTACATATAAATTTTATATATTTGTAGAAAACACACTTAAAAAGTCAACAAACTACTTTCAAAAGAATGTCAGCGATCATTTTGTGCCTCCATTTCAAAGTGTACCTATTATTATAATAATGAGTGGTTATATATGTACATTTATATGATGATGGTTTTATTTGCTACTCTTGAATGAAACTTGATGAAAATTTACACCTTATAGACTGAAATGATTTCATATAGTTATATTATCTACTTATATACTTGAAATTTGTGAACTAATGCTTCATTCCTTATGTTTCAGAACACTCTTCATTATACAGAAAATGAGGAAAGTTTGACTATACACAAAACTAGAGATTGACTTTGAAATCCTCAGGACATGCGGCTTTGGGAAAGAAAGGTAAATTAACAACGTTAAGGTTCTTAATTTATCGATTTCATGATGATGTTTTATTTTTCGTCTCTGTCAAATAATTGATGAAAATCTATAATCAATCTGAAATTAATAAATTAATTATTATCTTAATTTTAAAATGAATTAAATACATGTATTGATTATTATTTATTTTTAAATTACAGATTTATTTAAAGCAGAAGTTTAAAAACTAGCCTTAATCTCCCTATTTGAGCAGAATACGGTAAGTTGTTAAATACATTGTTCATTTTAAATAATCTATACATGATGACCAGTTTATTTGCTACTCTTGATTGATTACTTGACGACAATATTCACACACTGAAAATATTTCATTAGTCTCAAATATTTTAATTGTTTACCGCAAATGTAATACAAATCTTTTATATTTATTTTTTTTGTAGATCTGCGCAGTTTGCTAATGTTATAAATGGTAAGTGTAAAATTATAGATATATATATATAATAAGTAGTTCTTTTTTGTGATGACAAACTTACCCAGCTCGCTTCGATAAACCATGAAGAGAACTGTTCCTAATCCAACGCAAAATATTCTTATAGCTGACGTTTTAATTTGCTTAGTTCGATTTGAATTCATTATTCATAAGTATTAACCCATTAATTTTATTCATTCTTCCAGATGCAGATATCTTCACAAGCAAATATCCTTCATTAACCAAATACTATAAGCTGGAAGTTGGAATGCAATCTATGGTTAGTTTCAAAGTAATTTAAGATATAAATTAAGTGTTTTTTGTGATGACAAACTTACCCAGCTCGCTTCGATAAACCATGAAGAGAACTGTTCCTAATCCAACGCAAAATATATTCTTATAGCTGACTTAATCATTTGCTTACTTTGTTTTTTTATTAATTATTCTTGAGTATTGACCTATTTTCGACCTATTTACAGATTATGCGCTAGATTATCTGCTTTCCAAGAATATATTCATTATTAAAAGGTACGTTTATAAATAAGACTTAATTTAAATGTTAAGAAAAGTAGTTTAATAATTAGTTATGATGAAATGACTTCGGATTCCCCAACATTTTAATTGTATAAATGAAAGATCCAAAACTGAAATAAAATGAATATAAATTATTCATTTTAAAATGAAAGTTGCTAACAAACGATTTGTATATACTAAGTATTTCATAGTTAATTTAACAGTATTCGTTATTTTCTTTCAGATGCAGTAATCTTTTGGCAGTACAGTAAAGTACCATAATCTGGACAATAAGAGGCAATCCATGGTTAGTTTCAACGTTATTTAAGATCAAAATTAAAAGTGTTTTTGTGATGACAAACTTACCCAGCTCGCTTCGATAAACCATGAAGAGAACTGTTCCTAATCCAACGCAAAATATTCTTATAGCTGACTTAATCATTTGCTTACTTTGTTTTTTATTAATTATTCTTGAGTATTGACCTATTTTCGACCTATTTACAGATTATGCGCTAGATTATCTGCTTTCCAAGAATATATTCATTATTAAAAGGTACGTTTATAAATAAGACTTAATTTAAATGTTAAGAAAAGTAGTTTAATAATTAGTTATGATGAAATGACTTCGGATTCCCCAACATTTTAATTGTATAAATGAAAGATCCAAAAACTGAAATAAAATGAATATAAATTATTCATTTTAAAATGAAAGTTGCTAACAAACGATTTGTATATACTAAGTATTTCATAGTTAATTTAACAGTATTCGTTATTTTCTTTCAGATGCAGTAATCTTTTGGCAGTACAGTAAAGTACCATAATCTGGACAATAAGAGGCAATCCATGGTTAGTTTCAACTTAATTTAAAATCAAAACTAAGTGTTTTTTGTGATGACAAACTTACCCAGCTCGCTTCGATAAACCATGAAGAGAACTGTTCCTAATCCAACGCAAAATATTCTTATAGCTGACTTAATCATTTGCTTACTTTGATTTGAATTCATTATTCATACATAAGTATTAACCCATTAATTTTATTCATTCTTCCAGATGCAGATATCTTCACAAGCAAATATCCTTCATTAACCAAATACTATAAGCTGGAAGTTGGAATGCAATCTATGGTTAGTTTCAAAGTAATTTAAGATACAAATTAAGTGTTTTTTGTGATGACAAACTTACCCAGCTCGCTTCGATAAACCGTGAAGAGAACTGTTCCTAATCCAACGCAAAATATTTTTATAGCTGACTTTATGATTTTTATACTTTAATTTGAATTCATTATTCTTGAGTATTAACCTATTTTCTTTTTTCACTTTACAGGTTTTAGACTAGATGAACTGTTTTTCAAGAAGACACAACAGGTAAGAAATTAATAATATCTACAATTGTTTACTCAATTAAAATTGTGATGAGAATTATTGAACCTTGAAAAAATCATGATAAACGGTTTAGATAGTAGAACTGAATATAGTTGGAATATTAAAAACTATAATAATACATCAAGATTTTTATTTAATTCAAATATCTTAATACTTTTTACTTTACTTTTAGGTAAGTTCGATGGAGTGTGCTCTCAACCGAAACACCAAAAACGTGATTTATATAAAACTATTATCAAATAAATTTTTTCAAATAACTTTATTGATTGCATTTCTTGTTTTAAGACCTTTCATAAGAGGCAAGCATTTCTGGGTGAGAAACGAGAAACGTTTACCAATGGAAAAATGATTAGCTAAAAATAATGGTAGATAAATGGTCGCATTGTGTTTGTCGCAACGAAGGATGTGCGTAACCAGCAGAAGGATGCATTCCCAACCCTATGAAGTACATGCATATATTTTGTGAATCAGCATTAAAGGCCTGTCTCCAGATGAACTAAAATTAATTGCCTATATTTTGTTCATTATTCCAACACGCAGTGTGACCGTTTTAACATACTTTGCTTTGCCAGAATTGAAGACGTTTTATTTTTGGGCGGACTGGAATATAAAATACTGGTCACACTGTAAATAGAAACAATCCACAACAGTAACTGTGGCCAACTTTGTATGCACCAATTGTACTGTATTGGCTGAGTTGTTAGCGTTGCGGAAAAGGTCACTTTGAACTAAAACAAATCACAAATTAAAGTACAGTTATCAGCCTTCTATGTGATGCCAATTTGATGCATATAGTGTTTGTACATAAGCAGCAATTTAGTTGTTCCTCCAGCTTCAAGTGCTATTTCTACTATTTTTTCCAACTTTGTATATTGTATATTCAAATTTATAACAGCCGTTAACGTGCTGCGTTGCCAACTTACTTGTTTTTAGCAGCAGCAACTGTTAACTGTTTTAAATAATTTGTGCCTTAAATTTACATTAGAGCTGGAAGTAAATCGATGTTCATTGAATCGTTTTTGTTTTTAAATTTAATGGAAAAAATCGATTTGAATCGAAATTTGAAATAAAAGAAAAGATTTTGGCTTAAAATATAAGATGGAAAATATATATATATATATATATATATATATATAAAAATCCTCTTACTGTTATAAAACAATTAACCAACTTCAATATTTAAAACATAAATACTTATCCCTCTCACGATCCCTAAAAAAGCACAAATTTTGTACCTTATTTTGTAGTAGTAATTTTAAACTGTTGGCAAATTTTCGGTTAAATCGATTCGCAAAAATTAAATCGATACATCGGAAAAATTAAAAACATTGATTAATCGATTTTAGAATCTATATAACTTCCAGCTCAAATTTACATACATATGTACATATATTTTGAACAGACAAAGATTATGTTTGTGTAGTATATAATTTAAATTTAAATATATGTAAAACTAAGTTCTATCTTTTACAAACTCATCCAGCTTGTTTTCGTTCTGCTTTACGAACTGTTTTCTAAAATTCTTTATGTTCTTGTTTATGCTGCTCTTAATACTAATACCAAAAATTTGCAGAAATTGTTCGACCTGAAACAGAATAGTTTTTATGTTAAAATAACTGGTTAATTTTGTACATTCATAACTTACAGTCATGTCACTTTCTACGCGGCCTAACTTAACGAATTCACACTGTGGCGCATGCTTCAGGTGCTCCTTCCAGGGATCATCCTCAGACTCCCAGCCATCGAGAGTCTTGCCGCATACAAAACAAGTGGCGGTATCGTTTTCTCGTTCTGTTCCTGTCCAGTAGAATCCTGCCTCTGCCATCTAGATAATAAATACAATATACATACATATGTATAAGCGAATTATTTACAATCTGATGAGATCGCGCGATCCGCTTGCCTTTGTGATGCTACAGGCTGACTTCTCGGTAAAGGGCCAGGACTTGAAACTCTCTACGCGATGTTTCTCCAGTAAAAAGTACTTGCGAAACGATTCGAGTTTGGCATTAAAGGTTGCAGGAGAATCCATTGCCATCTTCTTTTATTTATTAATAAATTTACTTTCACACAACAGAAGACAAATCAGGCTTGAGTGAAGCGCGGCGTCGTGCGTCAATTTTGTGCAACCCTAAGTAGGGATGCGTATCGATATAGAAATATCGATATATCGTCAAAATGGAATTTCAAATTTAGATATAGCCCGATATAAAATCCTAAGCGATATTTTTCATATTATTGGTATTTAAGGCGATATTCTGATATTTTATAATGAAAATATGATATTCTATGCGATATTAATATCGGCTTTTCTATTTCGATACGCAACCCTAACCCTGAGTACTTTATTACGGACTACTTTTTTGTCGATAGGTAGCTCAGCAGCAGTTGGGAAGGAGTTTTTCCTCTAGCCCTGCAGTCCGCACAAAATATCGATAAGCATCGGTATTTACACCAATGACGCATCACTGACACGAAGGTAAACAATTTGTCGCCGAGGAGTGTCCGGATTTGGCCTGAAATACCATTGAAACTAATAAAATAAAAATACTTTACACAAAATTCAAATTTCCATCAAACTAGTGATGGTGCACGCAATATTATCGATGGGACGATGATGAGGGTTTCCGATGAACGCCTCCCATCGATACTATCGACGATGGTTTTACAGCTTTCGTCGCCAGTCTGATAAACAGCTGACTTTGTTAATGTGGCAACGCTAGAGAGCTCCCGCCAAACAAGTTTGGTGGGCGTTTGTATGAAATAAATACCTATGCATGTACTTTTTCATATTTTTTTTCACTTAATAAATTGTAATATTTCTGTACTTCGTTAAAGAAGCATTTAAATAGGCTCGTATATCGATGTTTTAAGCTATCGACAACTGAAGCTATCGATGGGACCACTATCAACTCTACTGAGTACCGCCCTTGCGAACATACTAGCAGTGTAATGTGGCAACGCCGCGCAATGTTTATTTCATATATTTACCACATAGAAATCACATCATTAATATGTTAATTCCACTATATGCCCCCGTTTTCGAAATGAAGATGTTGCACAGTACTGGATTTAAAAATATTTAACAGTTCAAAAGATAAAAACGTTGCGTTCAGTCCAGGGCTGGCTACTTTTTTTATATCTTACCAACACTGTTTTTTTGGTATTTTTCGTACATATCGATATTTTCAAGTTGATATGCTATCAGATGCATCAGCTGTTTATGTACCGAGTATGCCTATTCAAAGTGAAACCATCGTTTTTTGAAGTTGCAATGACATGCGTTCAGCGGCTACTGTTAATTAACAGAGTTCATTTCTTTACCAAAAACAGCAAGTCTGTTAATTTGTTCAGTTTTTGTTGCGTAGGGTTTGGAGCGCGGTTGTGTGTAATATATTTCGGGCGACTTATTAAAAAAATTTAAAATTTACCCCATGTTGCATAAATACAAAAATAGTTATTGTTATAAAACGTAATATAAATTACTTAAGTGGGCATGCAGAAAAATCCGAGTGTACTCATACATATATGTAATTGTATAAGTATGCATATGTATATATCGTAAATTTGTGCACATATACCGTATTGCGAGAGAGATCGTATCGGGCTTTCGTTAAATAAATAATTAATGAAATTAATATATACATACATGCATAACTGGCATAACGTATGTTAATACATACAAATCGAATACACATACACAGGCTGGCATGTGTATTGTCGTTCTGTCTATTAAATATTTGTGATATTGTGTGTGGCGATCGGCATCGTCATTCGGTGTATCGTCGTTGTGAGTGTGTGTGTTGGTGTGTCGTTGTTTGTAGTGCAATTGCCTGTGTAGTGGTGTAACATGTATATGTGTAATATAAAGTTGAAAGAATGGTAAATGATGTGTAAAAGATAGTGAAATTATTGAATGAAAGTAAATGATAAATCGAAGTGAATTCAGTTTTATTATTATTGTAAATAATGTACGAATGATGCAAATGTTTATGTTTATTATCAAGTAAATAATATAAATAAAAATAAAAATTTTGCGCGGGTTTTTATATTACCGACGGAACATTACATTCTTGTACTTAGGTAAATACTGTGATTCTCTCTCTCACTCTTTTTATTTATATATCTCCTTCTCTCTCTATATATATTATATTTTGTATCTGTATAATCTGTATTTCACTGAAACGTACCTACATCTTTTTTTTGTACATTTTGTTGTTGGTTTTTCTGTTTCTTCTGTCTTTCTACCTGTTGATATCCTCCAATCACGTTCTCTAAATAGAAACTCGGTGTCATTAGTTTTTCCTGTTGTTGTTGTTGCTGTTGTCGTTGTTGTTGTTGTCGTGGTTTTGGGTTCGCTTGTTACCTTGAACTAATAGTTATCGTTATTCCCTGCTGCGAGTACAGACAACACAGTCTCAGTCTCATGCATATACCACACAATCTCTTGCGAGAGAGACCCGCAGGCCACACCAGGTACATACGTGTGTATGTATGTATGTCTGTATACGGAAAGATATACATACATACATAGGCGTCGCGTCATGCTGCACACACAGCCATAAACATTTGCGTGTGTGTACGTGTGTGTGTGTGTGTTGTGCATGTGGATTATGTCGAGTTAGAACAAAAGAAGGGGCGGGGAGGGGTGGGGGAGGAGTAGAAGCCACAGTGCCATCAATATTTTTTCTAGGAAGTCGTTGCTCGATCGTTTCTCAAGACCTTTTCTCTCTCTCTTTCTGCTGGGAAGGATGATTGACAAACCGACTTGTATGTATGTATGTATGTATGTATTACAATACATACATACATGGATAACAAGCTAATACAGATATTGACACAATTATAAAGTAGGCGCCAAAAGTATAAATACAAAACAACATTTCTGCTACCTGAAAGCAAAAAACAGGTAGTATTTTATTAAAATACGATAAATTTGATATTAGGAAATCTGAGTTTGAAGAGAGCAAGGTTTGTAAAACTTCGATATATTTTCTTAAACTTTTAATCGAAGCTCTTTAGTTGTGACATATGGGATATTTCAAAGAGGGATATTTTTGAAAGGGATATTTCGATACGATATACAGGTTGTTCAATGGCAGTGTCTATATTTCCAGTGGAATGACTTTGAACTAGTTCATTTCGCAACTTTACTTTACTAGTTACTTTATTTAAATGTTTGGAACTAATCGGAGTTACGTTATTCAAATGCTCGCAACTAATCGGAGTTACATTCGATATTCAAAATTCTTTGGCAAGAAAACAAAGTTCATTCGGTTTGGGGCGTTAGGAACGGAACTTTATAACCTTTCAGGAACATGATCATTTTTTTAAATCAGTTCACTAAAAGAAGTTTAAATCGTGTGTATTTGTGGAGCCTTTTTTTGCACAGAGGTTTTTGTAGGCCGGGTAGAGTGTATGCTAGAGGTTGAAAAAAATCCATGTTCACTAAATCGATTAATTTTCAAAAATTGAAAGAAAATATCGATTCAAATCGATTTATCTCGAAAATTTTAAATATATGAAAAAAAAGGTTGTTTTTTTGGTTTGAAATTATAGAAAAAAAAAACGTGTTTAAGCTTGAAATTAAAGAAAACCAAATATACAATATAATGAAGACCTTATACTGATATTAAACAATTACCTCCAACTCAAAATAGTTCGAAAACAAATGCTAATCTGTCGTACTATACCTATACCTTATTTCGAATGTTCGATTAAATCGATACTCAAAAATTAAATCGATGATGCATCGGAGCAAATTGAAAACATTGATTAATCCATTCGAGAATCGATTTAACTTCCAGCTCTAGTGTATGCCTATTCATTGTTTAACAATATTTGTAAACCCTTCGACCATTGAAAATGTTGAAAAAGGGTATACTTTCTGCAAATGTATGTAACAGGCAGAAGGAGGCGTGGCAGACAACATAAAGTATATATATTCATGCTCAGTATCAACAGACAAGTTGATTGAGCCAGGCCTGTATATTTAAACGTCAAGATCTCAGTTAATATAAAAGCAAGAGTTATCAAATTTAGCAGAAAGATTCCTGTATACTATACGCTGTCCAAGTTTATTTCAAATGTTAGGTGCCACGCCCACCGCACCTGCAAATCAATAATTTAATTTTTGAACTCAGTTTGTAAGCGGCGTCTAAAAAATACAACTTTCTGACTTTAACATATGCTAAGCTCAATGAATTATCTACGTATACTCCAAATTTCAATTCGATCGGACAATAAACACAGAAGTTTTTTAAATTAAAGAAAAAGCTTGTGTCAGCTAACAAGGTAGGCGGACAAGCGCCATCTGTCGAGTATAATTTAAAGGCATGTGCATATGTATTATACATATATGTATGTGTATGAATTTAACAAATTAAATTACACCGGAACATAGGTCGTAGGTTATCCCACTGTCGCGTGCCGCTCTCGACTGTTGCTCTCTCGTTTTGTTTAAATCTAGCTGCTTTACGGCTAAATACATATAAAAGAATAATGCCCGTAAAGGCGATAAATGAAATAAGGAAACCTCAGTTGAAGTTAAAAATCAAAGTTCTAAACAAACTTGAACTAATAGTTCCAAGCAAAGCTTATGTACAGTGGGGAGCAAAAGTGATTCCACGATCAACGTTTTCATGTTTGAGCTCACATAAATATTAAACGAATAATGTAAATGACAAAAACTTTTTTTTATTGAAAACCTTGTTTATTATCTACAATTAGGCGTATATAGCAAAATTGAAAAAGAAGAAATGGAATTTTAATAATTCAAAAACAAAAACAAGCGGATATAGTTCTCTGAATTATTTTATATTTAAAAAGTACAAAAAACACAAAATAAATATAAAATGCAAATAGTTTAGTGCGTTATAATGCATAAATAATACAGTTGCTTGAACAACAAATTTAAAATTTAAAGCAATTGTTGCTATAGTACTGCGACTTTTATTATATATATTTACATGCCTCCAAATATGCCTAGGATATCGTTGGAAGATTAAAAACTTAATAAATTGAAGTAGTTTGGGTAATTATTAAATATGTGCCCTCAGCAGCATGCAAATTTTATTATTTTCAAAATTCAATTAAATAAAAACTAGAAGAGTCCGAGACTTCTGTCATTCACCTAAATTCATCATAAATATAGCCTTACCTGTAAAAAAATCGGTGCTGAGGGCACATATTTAATAATTACCGTAGTTTGCACCAGAGGTGCCGAAACATCGATGTTGAATCGATAAACATCGATGTTTTATATGAAAAACCTCAGCAACGATCGATATTTCAGCACCTCTAATTTGCACCCATTCCCGCAGGTCAATCTGTTAGAGCGCTTATGAGGAGTATTAAAAGAAAGAAAATGAAGGGATTAAATACAAAAATAAGGAACAACTTTGACAATAACATTTCGCTATAAAGGTGACCTACGTGACCTTATCTTTATGTTGTCGGTTTATTGCACAGAATTTTTAGCTAAACTTAGTTGGAAGTATTGAATGTACGCCCCATTATTTAGAATTCACTGAAAAAAACGCAAAATATTCGCAGAGTTGTGGCTTGTTTCTTTTATTTTTGTCCAGCTCAAATATGGGGTTATTCCCTTTAGAGTTTTAGGATGATGCTTCTTATTTTTGCACGCTGTAAATAAGTCAGAAAACAAGCAAGATATAGCCTTAGTTGCCATAAAACCTATCAGCCGATTTTAGTCTTAATCTTTCTTTTTATATATGTATACATAATATACGCATAAAACTTCATCAAAATCCAATATATATAATATATATATATACAATATACGCATACAACTTCATCAAAATCCACTATATATATATATATATAATATTTGTTTAAAACTTCATTTAAATCCACTATATATATATATACAATATACGCCTAAAACTTCATTTAAATCCACTATATATATATATACAATATACGCATAAAACTTCATCAAAATCCACTATATCTTCTAGCTGTCATAGGAACAATCTGTCGAAATGAGGTAGAAGTAACTTAACTGACAAATAACTTAACTTATCAGTGCTTAAATTATCAATGTTTGACAGTAATCGAGTAAAAGGTATTATTATATTATATATAACTAGTATAGCAACGATCGGAGTAGGTATAGATCCAACGGATCAATGCCGAAGTTAGCCTTTTATGCTGGCTTTGTTATTTGGCAAGGTATCAAAACTAAACTTTGATATATTATATTTATTATGATAAAGATATTAAAGTAGCAGCACTTTGACAGTTCTTATACAGCGGAGTATCGGTACATAAGGTATACAACTATATGGTTTGAATTATCAAACGATTAAATTGAAAAATTCAAATTAAAAAACATAGACTATTTTTAGCAAAGTTCTCTTTATGATGAACTCATAATAGAATTGAGACCAGTAAGCAACAGAGGGATACCCTTCGACCTATGCTCCGGCTATAGTTTAATTTGTTAAAATCATACACATATATATATGCACATGCCTTCAAATTATACTCGACAGATGGCGCTTGCTCGCCTACCTTGTTAGCTGACATAAGCTTTTTCTTTTATTTAAAAAACTTCTGTGTTTATTGTCCGATTGAATTGAAATTTGGAGAATACATAGATATTTTAAACAGCTTAGCAAATGTTGAACTCAGAAAGTTGTAATTTTTATACAGTGCTGACAAATTGACTTCAAAAATTAAATTATTGATTTGCGGGTGCGGTGGGCGTGGCACCTAACATTTGAAATAAACTTGATCAGCGTATAGTATACAGGAGTCTTTCTGCCAAATTTGGTAACTCTAGCTTTTATATTAGCTGAGATCTTGACGTTTAAACAGACAGGCCTGGCTCAATCGACTCGTCTGTTGATACTGAACAAGAATATATATACTTTATGTTATCTGCCACGCCTCCTTCTGCCTGTTACATACATTTGCACAAAGTATAACCTTTTTTGAACATTTTCAATTTTCGAAGGCTGTAATAAAAGCAAACCGAAGGTTTAATACCTTTGCAGTTTGGTATACAATCTTTATTTCTACTGACTGAAAACTATGAAAGCTATAGAATATAGAATATAGAGTATATATTCTTGTCTAATATATATTAAGTGTTGAACGTATATTGTTCTTAAATACTACTTCGGCTAATAAAAGCAAATTATTAATTTTCATGCGAGACTACATCAATTCGATTAGTGTTGCTGATCAAGAATACATAAATATATATAATATATAAATATATATACCTCGGGGGAAATGAACGTGTCATCCGAAAGGGGATTGACTTGATGCTGATCAGGAATATATATAAGAACATATACACTGTGTGGTCTTCCATAGCTCCATCTTTTTTAAGAATTTTTAATGGACGAGGCTTGTAATTAAAGGCATTCCAAAGGGGCGTGTACGTAAGATGGAATATATATTATTATATTATATATATTATTATATTTATATGGAATATACATATATAAAATATATTATATATATATGGAATATATATTATAAATATTAATATTATATATATATACGGAATAATCATTTTGGTAGCTGGCTCGAGGTCAAAATAAAATAAAATAAAAACAATTTGTTTATATTTCTTGGAATATATATTATTTATAATATATCTATCTATTATATCTTCTTGTAACCATTAAACGTTTTTGTTTAGTTTTAGAACCAATAGATTAATTTAATTAAATAGTTGCCTGATATATTTAGGCTTAGCTTTTAATATATATACACTATAAAATATATACAATAATAATTTGTATTTATATAAACAAATCTAATTTAATTTTAGGAACAACAATGATCTATATATATTGTGTGTTAATGTATTAAAAATCAACTGAATTATCTTGGATATGCTGTTAAATCTTGGAATTGGAAGTGCGCAAGTTACTTGCAATGGACGACGATCAATCGGTTTGAATTCAAAAAGATGTGCGCAAATGAAGTTCGATAACGTGATGTATGATTATGATTTTGATGTAAGGTGCGAGGTGTTTTAAGTAACTTTGAAAGTTTGGCGCGAACGGAAGTTATCATCAAACCATGCCGCATACACACACACGTCATGGTTCGTCCGGTGATGATTTAGGCAGTACGGACGAGGTTAAGATATTCAAAGATGAAGGCGATCACGAGGATGAGAAAATATCATCCGAGAACCTTTTAGTTGAAGAAAAATCAAGTCTGATAGATTTAACTGAGAGCGAGGTAAGTGTGCACAAAATAAAATGATCATGATATTATATTTGATATATATATATATATATATATGATATATGTTTGTTACTATTGTTTCTTCATTTTCTTTGTATTTAATATTGATTATAATAATTATTTTATTTGTCTTTTTTATACAGGAAAAGGGCAGCAAGATAGTGGCTAGACCGGACCACAGTCCAGTTTTTAGTAAGTATATAAACATATTTATAAACATATATATATACATACTATAATATATTTGTAATTCGGAATGTCAGTTGAAGTGTCTGTGGAATTAAGTAACGAATGATATTTTATTTATATATATTTCACTTAATTCTACAGTTGTACATTTAATGTAAATAATTGTAATACTCTTCTTGTTAAAGCTGAAAAGAACATCGACAATGTATCGATACATCGATGTTTTCGAATTTTAAAAAAATCGAAGTTTTAAACAGAGAATTTTATATGGCAAATCAGGACTTTTCGAAGGCCATATATATCTTCTAAACTAAGATGAAAACAATATAATTATTACTTAATATTTTCGTCTCATCTCGTCGAGATTTATAAGTATCAATCGTTAGAGCTTGGCGCCTCGATAACTTTAAGTTCCGCTTCAGATTAATTAATTTATAAATAAATAAATTAGCAGCTTGCAATCTGAAATACTTCGATATATCGATGTTTTTTATGATAAACATCGATGTATTTCCAGCTCTACTTCTTGTGGCGCGTCGCTTTCTTAGTGGTGTGTGTGTTCTAGCTCGATTGCAGCTGGTCTGTCATCGACTTAGTTATCGATTGGCGCAACTTGCTCGCGATGTCAAGTCAAGTCTTTTCCTTGAAATGAACTCAACATATGACTGACGCAAGAAAAACACTAGATCTATTGATTGTACAGTAACTTAAATATTTCTAAGGGCTTTCATAATAATATAAAAGAAACTCTATCAAAAAAATGTTACTTAGATTAAGTGTTATTTATTAATGTCAAAAAAGAAGATAATAAATAAAATAAATTAATTAATAAAGACGAGTCGGGCTCTTAAACTGAGTTACTAAAATAGTTCGCTCATGCATACATGTATTCTTTAAAAACTCCGTATGTTTCTGTATGTTATAGATGTGTCTGATTTTGATAGAAGTATTTATTTATTTATTTAATTTAATTTAAAGTCGATTAAATACAGTCGACTGAATTACATACAAAGAGTTATTTAAAAATTCAATTTAAAATAATTAAGCATGAAGTTTAAGTTTACAAAATTTTAAGATGATTAAATTTAAAATCAATTTAATTTATTTGAATTTAATTTAATTCAATTAAGTTAAAGAATCGGCAATGTTTTCTTTTTGTAAAATCATCTAAATCGAATAATTGTGCAGTTTACATAATTTAAGCAGCAAACAGTCAGAAATACAAGGATAGTCTTGTATATTTCAGAGCTGACAATGATGCAACAACAATTAAAAAATGTGTCATAATTACTATATAGTCTTTTTTTCTTTCAATAGACCAGCAATGATCCCAACACTTTAGACCCCTAAGGACCCCTTTAGAACGACTAGCCCGGGACTAGCCTAAAATGTCTGTTTACCAAGCTTAAGTCTCCTTATTTTTATGCAAATTTAAATTCGCTAAACGTAACTTGAAGTTTTGGCAGTAAAAAGAAGTCTCTAGTCAAGCTAGATCTGTAGATTAAGTAGAGTTCCAAAGAGAAAGGTGTTATTCTTGGTTAATCGTTATTCTTAAAATGTGACTTACGCGTTCTTAGTAGAGCTGGAAGTTAAAACGATTCTCGAATCGATTAATCAATGTTTTCAATTTTCTCCGATGCATCATCGATTTAATTTTTGAGCATCGATTTAATTGAATATTTGAAACAAGTACTAAATTACTACAACTAAATAAGTAAAAATGTCTAGTTTAATTTTTTAGATATGGTACGATAGATAAGCATTTGTTTTTGAACAATTTTGAGTTGGAGGTAATTGTTTAATAACAATATGAGGTCTTCATTATATTGTTTATTTTTTTTCCATAATTTCAAGCCAAAAACATGTTTTCTTTTCTATAATGTCAAGCCAAAAAAACCGGTTTTTTTTCTTTTATTTCAAATTTTGGATTTAAATCGATTTGAATCGATTTTTTCCTTGAATTTTGTATAATAAATTAATTCAGTGAACATCGATTTATTTTCATCTCTAGTCCTTAGGCATTTTGTCAACTCTCTCTCTAAATTTGATACGACAATTGCCAATAACATTTCGCATTTATTGCATTTCGTCGTATCAAAGCTGCCTTAACAAAGTTTGTTTAACTCCAAAGCTTTCATCTAAAGCTTTCCTAAAGATTTCATAGACGACTCTACGTTAATTGAAGTTCATTTTAGGGTAAACAGAAACTTTATACTGTGCAGAGTTAATCCTTTAATGTTTTTATTATTTTATTTATTTTTATTTATTTATATTATAATTTATTTATTTTATAATTTATTTTATTGTGCACTTTTCAATTTGTATAATGTGTTCCCTTAGCTCTCTCTCTCTTAAACAACATTGACGCTCTGCCGCTCCTTTTGCATTTTTCAACACTATACTATCAATAGAGTTTACGATAACTAAATAAACTTACGATAGTGGATCGACTAAGGTTACACTTATGTTAACAACATAAGACTTAACATAATAGAGTATAACTTAACAGTACTGTTATACAGGCATATAGATAATTGGCATAGGGGTTGCCGGTGCCGACGGTGAATTGACAATTGGAAAGGGTATAGTCTGCGCGGTAAATCGAAGGTAAACTTTCTTTCTGTCTTTCATTTGACATGCCTAAGTCATATTATTCTAACATTTAAAATTTACATTTAAAATCCATTACCTCATCAGGGCCGTAGACTTGCGCAAGACCCCAACCTGCTTGTGCTACTCCTCCTTACGCCTGTTTAATACCCTTCTATGCTACCCTAGCCTTCTATGATACCATGGATTGACAATATTATCAGTCGAGAATGGGAGGAGATCCCGTCACAAACTATTGACAATATTGCGAGCAAAAAGTCAATGTTGTTAATGATAAGTGAGTTTTCTATAACCACAAGAGGTTTAATCAGTTAATGAAGCTGAGTAAAAAGTCAGTGTGAATTCTCACACGAATCTTTACACTCCACTGTAGGCTAACAGCAGCTTAAAACAAATTATTCAAGTAAATTTTATGTAAAAACCTCTGCAGATTCAGCAAGTTACCCGTCATTGACCCTCAGAAGAAACACCTGCTAGGGTATACAAAAGATAAGGTTGTGCAGGCAAAATTATAAATTAATAAATTTCTTAGCATAACTGCGACTGTATAGGCAGCTCTAAGCTCAGTAGAGAGGGTACAATAAGTTTGCAAGGCCTTAAGTTGGCTATCGATAGTTAGTTAAGTAATTTGTCACCGATAGAGGGCACGGCACTTGGATTTAGTATTTAATGCGTATGCGTTTTTATCGTTGTTGTAATTGGTCACACCGAATTAACTAAGAATTAAGCTATGCTTGGCGCATGAGATCAGTTCGTCTGCCGATATGCAAGAGTGTGGGAACGGAAACTGGGAATAGATTTAAGGTTAGGGTCTTGTAATGCTTGGCAAACTGTATTATTTCCCTATCTAGAATAAAACATCATCATTCAGCCCTTCATTTGTGCGATGTACATTTGCCAACGGCGGTCAATGATTGTTTATGGCATTTCCTGCATATTGTCGGCTGTTCAGTACAACTTCCCCAACCCCAAATAATAGTGACAAGTTTCTTGATTTTGCCAAATATTTGTATGAATTAAATACATACTATAAATTTTCGAAGGCAAGACAATTACGCTAGCGAGGCCCCAAGAAGTTCTGCCAAAGGGCGCGGGGAATTTTCGCTACAGCCCTGGCAGCCCCTCATACAGTCCAAAACTTGACTGTGTGTTGCCGTTCTTACTTGTTTGAATATAAGCATACTATGTGTATATGTATGTATGTACATATATAGTATACATACTAAATACGTATGCAGGCAAAACAAATTGTATGTTTTAAAAACACACACATGTGTATATACTAAAATATATATGTATATGTATGTATGTATGTATGTTTATACCATGTGGCTGTAACCGTGTTTAGTGTTCTTACAAACAAACTAAACACAAGACACGCCAAGAAAACATGTGCTCAGATTTATTCTCGAAGCCGAAGTCGTTGCGATGGGGCGGATGAATAATCGGCTGCTGTCGCTGTCGACGACGACGACGGCATTGTCGCACAGTGGGCCAGGCAGAGCGATCTAGCGGAATTAAATTCTACATATATTTTGCTTGAGATGTATATTGGGAATAGAAAGAAGAAGACACTCAACTGATATTAGAAAGGCGCTTTGTTTATATTATATATATATAAATAAATAAATATATATAATAAATATATATAAAAAAACAAACATATTATATATATATATACTATTGTCAAGTTATAATCAATTATGTTAAGTCTTCTGTTGTTAAGTGTGACCTTAGTCGATACACTATCGATAGCATAGTGTTGAAAAACGCAAAAGGAGCGGCAGAGCGTCACTATCGTTTAAGAGAGAGCTACGGCAATACATTGTTTAAATTGAAAAGAGCGTAATAAATAATTAAAACATTAAAGGGTTATCTGCAAACTATATACATATACAGGGTGCGCCATTTCACATTCTTCATATGTTTTTGCAACGTCATTCAAGATCATTTAAACCATGCATTCCACTACAACACAACAACATGCCGAAATAGTATGTGGTAAACTAGTTTTTTTAGACGCTTTATAGCATCAAATGCAATGGATGGTGTTTGATGCTTAAGATTTATTTAGATGAAATGTATGTGGTTTAAAAAGTTATGGGAGCAGCACGTGTTTTGTGCTTGACAGTTAGCTATCGAAAGACAAGGATTTAACGATGATTAAAAGGATATCGATAAATTAAACAGATTTGAATATTTAAATAAGCGTGATTGGCAAATTGAGAGGGTTGCCAGATCTCCGTAAGTCTCTCAACAGTCATTGTACACAGGCATCGTTGCACAACACTATTTGGCAAATGGTGTCGAGTGTTTTGAGCACAGGACAGTGGGAGATCATGATCAACCTGTTACTGTCACTGTAGAGAGAAAATAAAGAGTAACTATTGCAGGCTTAATATCAACTGAATATGTATACATGTATATATATGTATATGTATATGTATATTTATATATATATATATGTATATATATATACATGTATATATATATATATATGTATACATAAGTTGTAATTTCCATCTCGAATGAATACACAATAATGGAAGTTATTAATTTAACTTCGCGTAAATCGTTTTCTAGCCCACTGTCCGACGTCATCGCCGACGCCGTCGTCGTTGCCGTTGTGTGTGTCGACGCGCGCTGCGTCGCAGCCATAGTGCTAACAAGGTGATGCAGATCGCGTCGCCGACACGCTACTTCACTTCTTGTTTTCTCGTCTTGTTATCTTCTCCTTTTCTGTTTCTACATTTTGCTTTCTTTTGCTTTTGACCATCAGCAGCGGCAACGGCCTGTGCTTGTTGTGTTGTTGTTGTTGTTGTTGTTGTTGTGGTGTGATTGCGTGTGTAAGCGAGCATTCAAGCTCCTATACATACATATGTATGTGTGTACGTGTGATTATGTACTTAATATACATACATGCACATACGTATGTATGTATGCATTTGAACTCAGTTCTCATAAAAATTCGAATGAATACATAAAATGTAAGCAGTCGTGTGTGTATGTATGTATGTATTTATAAATGAATGTGCGTATGTATGTATGCCTACACACATTTACTCTTACGCATCTCTCGTACTCTCTGCCTTTTGCGTTTTGCTGGATGTATGTTTGTATGTATTGAGTGTACTTATATGGTTTGCAACCCATCATGCTATTATTTTTATTTCTTCTGTGAAACCACAAGAAACCCTCTCATTTGATCTTTTAAAAAGCAAATAGAAATTAAAATTCATTAACATATTTAAATGAAGGTATTATGTGCATATATGAATTAACAAAAAATTATTAATTTATAATAAAAACAAAAGCAGTATGTTAAGAAACATTTTTCACATATGTATGTACATAACAATAACATGCACATTTGAGTAAAGTTTTACTTGACTTTCGGTATATGTTATATAGGGTTGCGTATAGAAATAGAAAACCTTATATTAATATCGAAATAAATATAGCATAGACCATCATATTTTTATTATCAAATATCAGAATATCGCCTTAAATATCGATATAATATTGAAGTTTTTAAAAGGTCATAGAAATTGAATTTCATGCTTATTCATAAAAACTACCAACACTAACATGAAGTAAGAGCATCCTAGCCCTAATTTTTGTTTTTACTTTTTTTGCTTTTCTTTGTATTTAATTTAATAATAATATTTTAGTTTGTGAAATGTTGTTATTGCCAGTCATTAGCAATAACTGTTGGAATAAATGTGTATGTCTTGATCTGTAATGTTAATTAGCATAAGAGTAAATCAGCTGTTCTGGTAAAGCATGTTGTCTGGTAATGTTAAATAACATAATGAAGTTAATTCTCCATTTGCTCATTAAATGTAAAAAAGAAAGCAAGTGCACGAAGCACAAGTTCATTAAGGAAATAAATATAATATATTAAAATAAACAAATCCAGTTTATTATCAACAATAACAATTTTGTTAGTTTTTCGGAACTTGTCCGATTTCTCAAGTGCGTCACTGTTCAGCCAGCAGCAGCAGAGAAGAGCCTCCTACATGGTACGGATGTGGCGACAATTGGTAGTACATCAAGTGCAATTTTATAGAGCTTGACATACATATCCCAAGCTGACTGCCATGTTTTGAGGGGGGGTTGGAATTTGGATTTTGATAATGGCGACGTCAACTAGTGGGACAGCTTATCTCTTTAAATCAAACTGGAAGTTTGTTGTTTATGTAGCTCTGCAAGCATATTCCATAGTGAAGTAAATTTGTCATTTATTTCCGTGGCAGTTTTAGTACCGGATATCATACTGTTATTATTATAAATCGATAAATCACTAACAAATCGAATTAAACAACAAGCACGAAAGCTAGAGTCGAGCGCGCCCGACTATGTTATACCCACTAACCACATGACAAAGTTTTTTTTGAAGTTAAATCGATTACTTTTATGTTTAGCGTATTTTTATTACTGCAAATCTTTGTGTTTCAAAACAATGTTGATATGCTGTGCTTATTATCAATACAATACATAGTACATACTACCATCTAGCCTACTACATATTATTTTTTAAATAATTTCTATGTTATGATTTGGGGATTGATTAAATTATTGTGTTTACCAAAAATGAACTGTAGTGCGTTCAAATTACATTTGGAATTTTATCGAATATATGCTAACTGGAAAATTATTGAATTAGGACTTATTAATCATGATATTATAGCATTATATCTATATTGTTGTATTGTATTTATATTACATATATTCGAATAAACTTTATCGCAGTTTACGATTAATGGATTGGAGATTGTTAGAAGATAAGTTAAGAAGTTCCGATAGTTGTTCTGATATTTTGGAATCATCGTGTAATTAGAACTATAGAACAATAGTTAAGGTAATCGTTATCGATTGTAATATTTACATTAATACGAGAGCTTGTGAAATTGTACGACACGCATTAAAAGAAAGACAATTTAAAAAGGAAATAAAACTATTGAACAATTGAAAACAAATAAGAATTTCGTGCAACAATACGTATTGATGTATGTTTAACCTATTCTTTTTCAATTGCCCTAATAAATGTCAAAGCAAACTAGTCTGTTTTAAAGCTTTCGTGGTAAAACTTGACTTGGCTTGGCCGATATATCGTATAGCTGCTATACAACCTATCGCTTGATTTTCTTTATTTTTCCAAATATCACATTTAAATTTACTTCATCTTGACTTTTTTATTAAACGCATTTCAACTTTAAAGTTCATGTGTACCCATTGGACGAAGTTAGGCGAGAGCCACTGTTTGTATGAACATATGCATACACACATGTACATATGTATATATATATTCGCCCAAAGTCGAGCAGAAGACGGAGGACAATGAAAACAATCGGTTCATATATGCATATACACGCATTCGTATGCATATTTGTATTTGTATATCAGTGAGTTGGAGCGCACCATCGCACAGTGGTGTAGAATGAACCCTTTTCGCTGATTATAAAAGTTGTATATGTATGTACATATAACAAAAGTTTCTATTATAAAAACATTGTCAATTTGTTTTTAATTTTTGCAATACTATATACTTCCTTTAATTCTTGCAAATCGAAAATATTGATATTTAATTAACAGTAGAAGGTTGTAGGCGACACTTTATAACGTGTATAGTTGGCTTTAATATTTGAATTTTAAACTTTTCCTTCAATTACGTTCGTGTTTGCGCCTTAATGAGTCGATTGATGCAATTTTATCTATCGGCTTACCGCCACACTTTCGATAACTTTATGATCAAATCTAACGATTAGTGTTAAGTAAATTTCAAATATCGTATATAAAAAGTGAGATATTAATTTACAAATAAAACAAATTACAAATTTACATAAAACAAATTAATAAATAAATTGGTAATTAACAAAGTTAATCAATGGCTTACAATATATGTACATATGCTTATACAGTTAGTCAAGTAACTCTTTACACATACAGTTGTACACATACATACATATGTATGTACATGTTAATGTTATGTACATCTGTGTAAAGTGTTTCTTGACTAACTGTATGTACACATAACATTATCATGTTCATAGTGATGTGTCAAGTGTTGCTTGACTAACTATATGTACATACATATAAAAATATAAATAAATATTGTATTTAAAATAAAAAATATACGAATTTGTGTTTAGATTATATATTTTTAGTCAATGTGCAGCGATCACTTTAATTTCCTAAGCATAGATATTCACATTCATACACAAATTTGTTTTGATGTATGTACATACATGCATACACCTTTGTTTATGTGTGTGCGTGTGAGCAGGGCCGTAGCGACCATTATGTGCGCCTTTGTGCATAACTTCTCGGGGGCCCTAATTGAAATTTCCTTGCTTTCAAATATAATATGAACGTAGTTAATGAAACATTTTACATAGTAAAGAAATCTAATATTATTTATATCTCATATTTTCCTAATTTTTTTGGCACAACATTTGACATGAAGCTCTCTTAAATAGCAGTCCCCTAGCAGACGGGGGCCCCTGAACACCGCAAGACCCTGCACACGCCTCGGTACGGGCCTGGGTGTGGGTTATAGAACTTGTCTGTGTATGTTTATGTTTCTTGATCGTTTTAAACACACACATACATACATATGCGGCTGCAGTTCTATGTATGTGATTCGTTCATACACACATGTTTGCGTACATATGAGCATACACACATCCATACATATATGTATGTACGTTTGCCCCGGCATCGTGTATCCTTGGAAATTAATGAGTTTTCGTAGAATCGACCGAAGCGTCGCTTGCTTTTGTTGTACAGCCGACAAGGTTGGCGTAGCTGTTGTTGTTGTTGTTGTTGCTATTGTTGTTGCTCTCGTAAGACAGTGTTGGTACTGTTATGTTGTTCTTGCTATCTCTGAATAATTTCGTTACTCATTTACTACCTTTTGTATGTATGTATGTACATACATATGTATGTACCTTTTGTTGGTATATTTCCCTTTTTCTTGTTTACGACTTACTCTGTTACTCTTCGTCTCCTTAACATTTTTATACCTGCTACCCATAGAGGAAAAGGGTATAATAACTTTGTGCCAATCGAAAATGTACATATGTATGTACATACATACATATGTGTGTAACAGACAGAAGGAGGCGCGACAATCCCCACAAAGTATATACAGATAGTCAAGTAACTTTTTACTCAAATGGACATGTTAATGTTAAGTAAATATGTACATAACTCTTTGCTCAAATGTACATGTTAGTGTTATGTAAATTTAACATTAACATTAACATACATATATAACTCTTTACTCAAATGGACATGTTAATGTTATGTATTGTACATATGTACATAAATATGTATGTATGTGAGAAGTGCAGTTCTTTTCAAGCAGTATCAACAGTCGAGTCCATATAGCCATGTCCGTATAAAAACCTACATTTCAGAGATTTTAATAGGCATGGCTCAATTTGTTGTCCATATGCATTATTATAGCACGCAGATCGAATGATTTTTGAAAATTAAGGCATGTCTCTAGATGAACTAAAAACAAATTTAAGGCAGAAGATCCATACAAAATTAAAGTCAGCTGACTAAGTTTTAGCTAACAAAATATATTTTTTCAATCTCCAGTACGTAATAAATATCGTATTAAAAATATCGATAATTTTTAGTGATGGCAACCCAACAAAATATATTTGTTCAAGCGAAACAAATGAAAATCAATTGTTTCGTTTACGCTTTCAATACAACAACAGAGTAGAGCTGGAAAGAACATCGACAATGTATCGATACATCGATGTTTTCTACATTTTGAAAACATTGAAGTTTTTAAACATCGATGTTCGATGTTCAACTGAGAATTTTATATGGGAAATCAGGACTTTTCGAAGGCTATATCTGCTAAACTAAGCCGAAAACAAATAATTATTACTAAGTATTTAATTTTTGAGAATCGCTTTAATCGAACATTTGAATCAAGTACTAAATTACCACAACTAAATAATTAAACTTGTCTAGTTTAGTTTTTTAGGTATAGTACGACAGATAAGCATTTGTTTTGAAAGAATTTTGAGTTGGGGGTAATTGTTTAATAACAATATGAGGTCTTCATTATTTTGTATATATATTATATTTATTTTTCTTTAATTTGTTTTTCTTTAATTTCAAGCCACAAACACGTTTTTTTCTATAACTTCAAGCCAAAAAAATTTATCGATATCCTTTTAAACCTCATTAAATCCTTTACTTTCGCTCGATTACACGTGCTGCTCAGTAAATATTTAAATCTTATACATTTAATCAAAATAAATCTTAAGCATCAAACACCATCTATTGCATTTGATTCCATGAAGCGTCGACAAAACTCTTGTTCACCAAAGAATATTCTTTACATTCATTAACTGTTACTGAATATGTTTTATGAACAATTTTATAAAATTCGTTATCCTTATATTATAAACATATCTAGTAGTGGAATTAAAGCCATAAATCTTCGGCATGTCGAAGGTAGACTCTCTTTTTTTCTGCTTGTTATAATCTTAACTAACTTATTCACTTTCATTTCAGATAAACTCGAGCCTCACACACACACTTTCAACATGGGTTATCTAGTGTCGCCATACTCATATGCTAATGGAGCACCCAGTGCATTGCCTGTGGCTATGGTGAGCGATATATTTATATACAATATATATATATATAAAGATTGTAAATATTATATTTAAGTATAGAAATGTCAGTAAATAATCGACAAATGGAATCGCAAATTAATATTTAATTTACTCTTCTATGTAAATTTGTTACATAGCTTAGAAAACATCTCCTGCGACCTTATATACCCCCTAATATACTTTGCAAATTCGTGTCTTCATGGCATGGTACAATAGAGAGAAGACTATATTAGACCCTATAGATTATTGATAAAGTTTCCTATTAGGAGTAAAATATTATATGCTGAGTAAATGAATGTCCGAAGGATACTTTTAAAATTGCGATAATCCCTCTATAAATCTCATATACAAATGCTTATACCCTTCGACCATTGAAAATGGTTAATAGAGGGTATACTAACTTTGTGCAAATGTATGTAACAGGCAGAAGGAGGCGTGGCAGACACCATAAAGTATATATATTCTTGTTCAGTATCAACAGACGAGTCGATTGAGCTTGAATTTCAAGATCTCAGCTATTTAAAAAGCTAGAGTTAACAAATTTGGCAGAAAGATTCCTGTATACTATACGCTGATCAAGTTTATTTCAAAGGTTAAGGCCCACGCCCACCGCCCCCGCAAATTAATAATTTAATTTTTGAATTCAATTTGTCAGCACTGTATAAAATATACAACTTTCTGACTTTAACATATGCTAAGCTCAATGAAATATCTACGAATTCTCCAAATTGCAATTTGATCGGACAATAAACACAGAAGTTATTTAAGAAAGTATGAGCATAACTCTAAGTGCTTGTGTCAGCGAACAAGGTAGGCGGGCAAGCGCCATCTGTCGAGAATAATTTGAAGGCATGTGCAACTTTAAACTTCATTTTATATATCAAAAAGTAAATGAATGTTCACAAATTTAATTTTGTCTTAACTTTGTGATTATTTTAAACAAAAACAAATCAATTTATTATTCAAAATTTTGTTAATTTGATTTACATTATTAATTTAAACAAAAAAGTGCTGTTTACAGCTGTTCATAAAAATAGCAGTGAGTAATGAAAACAGTGGAATTAGTTGAAAAAAAGATGGTTAAATATATTTTCATATATTCTATATTATAATATATGTATATTCTATATTATATGTATATATATTTATGCTATATGCTGTGTGGAGTAAATACAAATTGAATTTTGATCTCATATATATATTCTTTGTGGAGTAAATACTTGAATGTTTTTATTATTAATTACGCTCTTTTCAATTTGTACAATGTGTTCCTTTAGCTCTCTCTCTTAAACGACGCTCCTTTTGCGTTATTCAACACTATGCTATCGATAGGGCTAACGATAACTTAATCAACTTACCATAGTCTATCGACTAAGGTCACACTTAACAACAACAACAACATAAGAAGCATGGCTAGATCGACTTGCCTGTTGATGCTGATTCAGAATATATATTCCCTTTTTCTTATTCAATTTATTTTCAGCAATATTCTAAATTTCAGAGGGTTAAGATAATCCTAAATTAATTTACTCTATAAAAGGGTATATGACCTGCAAAGTTGACATACCCCCTTGAAAATGAATGCAGTGACAATTACATAGTCCTGGGTTGTAGTAAGTTTTTTTTAATTTCAAGCAAGAATGAACATAATCTCTACTCAAATATCGAAATAAAAGATACGACGAGAGATAATGTGACAAACCTCCCCCCTGCCTGCCTGCCTGCTTGTGAAGTAATTACCCTTTTGTTACACCTAAATTCAACTATTATTGAGTATCATATCAACCCTTGAAATTTGAAATATTTATAATTTGACACAGATCCACCCTACTGCAGTACAATAAACGGACGGGGGGGACATTTAGTAGATAGTTGCCTTTTTTTTATGGAACCACCTATCTAATTGATATAGACTTGACGATCAAAGAACAACACTTATGGGGGGAGAGAACTTCTAATTATACCCTTTGCAGAGGGTATATTTATGTTGGCCAGGCATTTGTAACTCATCTTCCCCTCAGCTCAGTTTAATGAAGTATGAAGACATTGAAAAATGGCTAGATTCGTGAATAAGCTCAACACTTTTATTTATTTATTTATTATTTATTTAATTTAATTTTTTTTTATATAATTTAATTTTTTTTTATTTAATTTATTTTTTTTTTATTTAATTTAATTTTTTTTTTTATTTAATTTATTTTTTTTCATTTAATTTAATTTTTTTTTTATTTAATTAAATTTTTTTTTTTATTTAATTTAATTTTTTTTTATTTAATTTAATTTTTTTTATTTAATTTAATTTTTTTTTATTTAATTTAATTTTTTTTTATTTAATTTTATATTTTTTTATTTAATTTAATTTTTTTTATTTAATTTTATTTATTTATTTATTTAATTTTATTTTTTTATTTAATATAATTTTTTTTTTATTTAATTTATTTTTTTTTTTATTTAATTTAATTTTTTTTTTTTTTAATTTTATTTTTCTTTTATATAATTTTATTTTTTTTTTGTTTTTAATTTAATTTTTTTTTTATTTAATTTTATTTAAAGGCGACTAAATACAGTCGACTGAATTAGACACAAAGAATTATTTAAAAAGTTAATTTAAAATAATTAGGCATAAAGTTTAAGTTTACAAAATTTTAAAGTGATTAAATTTAAAATTAATTTAATTTATTTGAACTTAATTAAATTGAATTTAATCTAGTATAAACAAAGATATAACCGATCCAACATTTGTTGCAGACAATTGGGGAAAACCCAGAAAAACCAAAACAGATCAATCAGATAACCCTGCAGTATGTTATTGTCTTTCTATCGTTTCTATGCCAGTTATAAGTTGAGTAAAATAAAATTGTATGTGTATTCATTGACAGCTATAATAACTCCAAATACTGCACATATAGAAGGGTATTATAGCTTTGTGCTAAGCGAAATTTTATGTAAGATATACTCTGATGCAGGTTGCAACCCCAGCAATAATGCTTAATTATTTTAAATTGACCTTTTAAATAATTCTTTGTATTTTATTCGGTCGACTTTAATTTAAATTAAATAAAAATAAAATAAACCTACGGTATGCCAGGGTAGCCTTGCTTTCTGCTTCTTACTTTCGAACCTTTTCAACAGTTGTAAATTATTTAAAGCAAGATATTGCGAAGGTGATCCTGTTGCCATATTGTTGGTGATAAAATATATAAATATGTTAATGTTAATGCTATGCAAAGAAATATGTTAATGTTAGCAAAATTATGATCAGAACGACTCATCGAGCGGCATAAAAATACAACTTAATCATTTTCCATGGCTATGGATTATTTATTTATTTAATTTATATTTAATGTCGACTAATGGTAGTCGACTGGGAAAAGAGTTAACAATAAAAATTAAGAATTATATGAAAAGAATATATATATTTTTAATCTGCATCAACAGACGAGTCGATAGAGTCTGTCTGTCCGCCTGGTATTAATGCCAATAAATCAGAAAAACAAGAGGTAGATTCAGCAAATTTTGTGCCAGCATACGTTGCAGTGTACTATGGATCATTTAACCAGTTTTTTGTACAATAATGTGTTTCTCACAAGTATGCAAATTTGCAGTATTTTAGTATTAACGTAAAAGAAATAGATCAAACTATCATCTTACATCCTGCAAATGTTAACTTAACAGTACAATGTTAAAATATCAGCTGTTATCATCTTACATCCTGCAAATGTTAACTTAACAGTACAATGTTAAAAAATCAGCTGTTAAAGTCAATAGAGCTTAACCTCATTGCGCTCAATTTTGAAGTGCAACTTTAAATTCCACACGTTCAAAATTGAAATGGATATTCATTTTAGAGTTTTTTTACTATGCGTTGTTGTAAATATTTTGATTAATTAGTGCGTGTATTTCTAATATTTTGTGCATTTTGCGAGTGCTGTTTACATATAGTTTAAGCAAAGAAATTTCAACTGAACTGAAAAAAGAGCTACAACAAATTGTTCAAAATTTGTTCAGCGAGTGTCTATATACATATTGTAGAGTAGTGTCATCAATTTCTTATTCATATTGTACATGTTGTAGAGAAAAGTATTGTAGAGTAGAGTCATCAATTTCTTATTCAGAACATTCAGTCTCAAAGTGCGGTTTCTTGAGAAATTTCATTTAATTTTTATAAAAGGAATATCTCAATAAATCGTGAAAAACAAAATCGAATATTCACTTTCACAAGTGAGATATCAAAGTGAAACTTAGCATACATACTTTTTATTACTTATCACTTATAAATAGGCCGGAACGAGGCGAAATGGGCCGATATATCGTATAGCTGCCATACAATCTATCGGTCAATATTTGTTATATTTCAAGATATGGCTTTCAAACTTATCTCATCTTAATTGTATTTGATTCTTAATATGATCCTAAAATTTCATCAATATCGAACTACTATAACGTGTAGCTGCCATACAAATTATTTGTCAAATTACGGGTTTTGGTTAAAATAGAAAGGATTGGGCCACGCCCACTTTCATAATAATATAATATAATAATATAAAAGAAACTCCATCAAAAAATTTTACTTAGATCAAGAGTTATTAATTAAAGTAAAAAAAAACAAGCCAAATTCCCCATAGTGCAGTGTCTTAAATGTGTCTCACTGTGCCTTATCACCTCTGTTAACCTCTGTTAAAGCAACAGTCCAGTTACAGTCTAAACTAAACAATCACAATTGTATAACACACATAACAAATACTCTATTGTGAACATTTAGTTGAAATCAAGAAAGAAGTTTATGTTGAAATTTGTATGAAAATCGATTTCATTTACTCGACATTTCGAATTTGGAACCACTTTGCATAGAGTGAAAGATGTGTGGGTATTATATGTGTATTAGTGTGTATTATATGTGTGTATGTGGATTAGTGTGTATTATATATGTGTATATCTGTATTTGTTAAATAAGCCACTTGTCGCGCAGCTCTGACTACTTTATTTCCTATGGTTTCGCAGCGCAATCTTGAGCTTTTTTTTTAATATTCAAAGAATTCCTTTTATCCTCCTAAGCGGATAAATTTCTAAACAAAATAAAAAAGAACGTCTCTGTGTATGGATGGGATGGAAAAAAAAGAAGTACAATACTGTTAAGTAGTGCGGGAAAGAACATCGACGATGTAAATTTATTTATTTAATTTAAATTTATTTATTTGATTTAAATTTATTTATTTAATTTAAATTTATTTATTTAATTTAAATTTATTTATTTAATTTAAATTTATTTATTTAATTTAAATTTATTTATTTAATTTAAATTTATTTATTTATTTAATGTAAATTTATTTATTAAATTTAAATTTATTTAATTTAAATTTATTTATTTAATTTACATTTATTTATTTAATTTAAATTTATTTATTTAATTTAAATTTATTTATTTAATTTAAATTTATTTATTTAATTTAAATTTATTTATTTAATTTAAATTTATTTATTTAATTTAAATTTATTTATTTATTTAATGTAAATTTATTTATTAAATTTAAATTTATTTAATTTAAATTTATTTATTTAATTTACATTTATTTATTTAATTTAAATTTATTTATTTAATTTAAATTTATTTATTTAATTTAAATTTATTTATTTAATTTAAATTTATTTATTTAATTTAAATTTATTTATTTATTGAATTTATAGTCGCCATAGTTCAACTATAAATTCAATAAATAAATATATTCAGTCGACTGTTTAAAAGTAAAAAACAATTATTAATTAAAATTGAAATTTTCAATTAAAAAATATAAAACTAAGAATAATTTTAAATGAAAGGTAAAACCTTAAATGTGAAAAAAAGAAATTAATTGAAATGTATAGTATATCGATATCGATGTCCCAGTTCGGCCGAAACATCGATGTTAAATCAATAAACATCGATGTTTTATATGAAGAACCTCAACAACGATCGATATTTCGGCACCTCTAATCGATGTACGTAAACATCGATGTATTTCCAGCTCTTCTACTGTTAAGTTATAACCGATTATGTTAAGTCTTATGTTGTTAACATAAGTTTAACCTTAGTCGATACACTATCGTTAGTTTATTTAGTTATCGTTAACCCTATCGATAGCATAGTGTTGAATAACGCAAAAGGAGCACGAGAGCGTCACTATCGTTTAAGAGAGAGAGAGCTAAGGGAACACATTGTTCAAATTGAAAAGAGCGTAATTAATAATTAAAACATTTAAGGATTATTTTCACAATTCGAAGCCTCTTTGCTGGAATTATTTTATTAAATTGGTAAAAGAGTTTGTGTAGTTAATTTATTGAATATCAATATTTATATATATAATATATCACTTGATATGAATTAGGAACATTATTAAATATATATATACACCCTTTCCAGTGGATATATATTAATTTGAAGCAGGAGTTTGCAACGCACCGTGACGTAAATGAACTTTCCAGCATTTAAATTACTCTTGAATTTATTAATTATTATAATCGCAAGTTATTGTTATAAAATAAACATGAACTGATGAACACGCCTGTTGAAATGGCTTAAGAATAAATACTAAATAAATATATACACGTATATACTATCTTTCTGCCTATATATACACTGCGCGTCATCAGGTTAGCGCCCCCCTGTACATGCTTCTTTGATGGGAAATATTTTGCAAACTGCTTAAGCTAGAGCTATGTCAATTTTTTTTCCTGATAATTTCAATATTTTTTAAAATGAAAAGTTAAAATTCAATGCAAATGGTTTCAAACGGATTTTTATATAAATAATAAAGAAAAACAATTCATTAATAAGTAAATCAAAATTGGGTCATCAGGATAGCGCCCCCTACGATAATATGAGTATGTTCAGTTAATTTCGAAAAAAATTTGAAACTTAACAATTTAACATACTAATTTGAATATTTTAGAAGATTATTAATAATGTGTTGTGCCTCCTTTGTTAACAAGAACTTCACACATTCGATTGGGAAGTGACCCATAAAGTTTTTGTATGTATTGCAAGGAAATCATCGACCATGCGAGTTTTATCCCGGTGATCAATTCTTCTTTAGTGGAATATTGTTTACCACCCTCGTACACCTTCCTAGCCAACCATCCCCATACGTTTTCTATTATATTAATGTCTGGGGAGTATGGCGGCCACTCCAGAACTTTCACTTTTTCTTCTTTAATCCATGATTTTATAGAACGGACGGTGTGGATCGGGGCATAGTCGTGCTGAAAATGCCATTCCAGATTTCCAAAAATGTTTTTAAAGAACGGGAATGCCGTTTTTAATACGCATTTGTAGTCTTTCGCGTTCATTTTTGGTGTTAAAAACTGCAATTCACAGTGACCATAGTAGTATACGGCGCCCCATACCATAACACCTCCGACCCGACTGTGTAAGCGATCAAAAATATGCTCCTCTTTACGCAAATCGTGGTAGTAGTAACAATATCCGTCTGGTCCCTCCAGATTAAATTTCTTCTCATCCGAAAATACCACGTATTGCCACTCCTTCGACCATGTCATGTGTGTACGAGCAAAATCAAGGCGTGTTTCTTTTCGCAACTTATTAAGAGGTGGTTTTTTCTTTAGTTTTTGTCTCTTTAAATGTTTAGCGTTCTTAATCACCCTTTGAATCGTTGATTTGCTAGCGTTAACACCACTTTTTTCACGGATTTTGGCAGAGGAGTCGTGGGAGTTGGAAGCCTCTCGGAGTATTATCCTGCGATCTGCCTCGGTAATGACTTGATTATAGCCACTTTTAAAGTTGTTTCCATAGGTATTTTTATTATGAAGAAAATTGGCTATAGTTTTGCGATGTCTACCGGTTTTTTCAGCGATTTTGTGAAAAGATAGCCCGCATTCATAGAAAGCTGTGATTTCGGATTTTTCCTCCAAAAATAGGACCGTTCCTCTTCCCATTTTCTCAAAAAATTATATAAAACTATTAAATTAATCACCGTAAAAAATTTTATTGCTGTGCCTTTCAAATTAAGGAAGATAAACACAATTGCATTTGCAGGCGCTAATCTGATGATGCAAAACACGTGTTAGCTTTTTCATCGAAATTAAGACAAATCAGAAATAAAAAGATAACGGTTCTTCTTACGCGCTCTTTTTTTCTCACAAAGAGAGACAGAATATCAGTGAACAAAAAACAACAACATTGACGAATTTGCGTGCAATAGCAAATTAGATAACATAAGAAGAAATAGAGCAAAGCAGGGGGCGCTAACCTGATGACGCGCAGTGTATATGCTATATACATTTTCAGTGGGCACAGAGTTATTGTATATGTCTGGAATACCCCTCTCTGCCCTATGGACAGTGGGTATAAAAATTTATTGGGCAAAACAAATACAGTGTAATAGAAAGTGTCAATCGAATTTTCGCCTTGATTGTTGTTGTTGTTGTTGTGCACAAAAAAGCAAAGTGAAAAAGGAAACTATTGCCAACAAATGGTCCGGCTTGCTTCCTTTCTTTGTGTCCAATTTCTGCCCAATAAGTTCACCCCAATCTCCCTACCCATAATGTATGTTTGCGCGAGTGTGTGTAGTACGGCAAGCAGGAAGTGTCTAACTAGAAAATACCAAATCAAATAGCAGAAAAGAAAGCTAAGCTGGAGATTTCAAAGGTTCTCTTTAATGGATTAATTTTTTGCCATTTGTTTCTATGTCTATAATGTTTCCATTGCAAATGATTTCAATGAAATTCGCTACTTATTTATAAGTAATATAATAAATTTAAATAAAATACAGTTATCAAGAGTATACACATCAGTGTTGCCAACAGCTTGGCTCTGAAAAAGTCCAGATGAGCTAAAAAAAATAGTACAGAAAAAGGACAAAAATACAAAAAAAGTACAAAAAAAAGGACAGACCTTTTTTTCAACCATTTTTACGTTAATTTAATATTTTTTCGGTGCTCAACTGTCAAAAAATTATAGAAATAGCTCAAAGATAAAAAAGGGGAAAAATAAAACAAGACAAACTTTAAATTTTAAATTTAAATTTTAAGCAAAGATAAAAAAGGGCAAAAATTAAACAAGACAAACTTTAAATTTTAAGCAAATTTAATATATTGTTTGCCATCAAAGTGTTTGACGCACAATTCGTTCAGGTGCCCAACAGAATTTGTGGCAGCGTGCTGAGCAACAAACATTGCCAGTGCAGCTTCCTGACAACATAATTCTTTGGCTACTGTAGGCTTGAAATTAAGTTTGTTTGTTTGCTAAAAATGCAACGTATTATGCATATGTTTTTTTTTTAGTCATATGCGCACGAATGCGGATTTGCAGTATTTGCAATATGCCTTATCGGGATCTTTCCCATCGCGACAAATCCACTGTTGAAAATTCATGCATCTCGAAACTTTTGCTTATAAACTTCTTTTGGCATTTTTACATCACAAAATATTCACGAAAAGTATTACAACAGGGTTGCATTTTTAATAAATGCTTATATCGATTATAAATTTATACCAATTTGAATGATTTTGTTACAATTTAATCAGAATCATTAAAGGATAGAAAAAGGACAAACCATAAAATAAAAAGGATAGTTTTTCGGATAAACGCTGTTTTCAATTTTTTTCTGGCTTACACTATTAAAATCCGGACAGATCTATCCGGAAAAAGGCTAAATTGGCAACACTGATACACATACAGCTGTGTTCACAAAAATAGCAGTGCTCATGAGCTGCAACTTTAAACTTAATTTTCTATATCAAAAAGTAAATGAATGTTCACAAATTGAATTTTGTTTTAACTTTGTGATTATTTTAAACAAAAAGAAATCATTTTATTATTTAAAATGTTGTTAATTTTTTTTACATTATTAATTTAAACAAAAAAGTGCTGTTCATAAAAATAGCAGTGAGTAATGAAAACAGTGTAAGTTATTAACTTAAAGAGGAACAATAGAGAAGCAATAGTAAAATTAACAATAGATCGAAATAAAGGTTTTTGTAAGAAGATGATTGAATTTTTTAATAAAACTTTATATGCATATTATATATATATAAAATAAGTTCGCTGTAGTAAAGTTGAATGCAATATTTAGACAAATAACAAATATAGGCCGATAGTTTGTATGGCAGCTATACGATATGTCGGTTTGATTCGGCTCTTGCCGACTTATATACAGCATGCAGTAATAAGCAGCATGTGTAGCAAGTTTCATTAGGATAGCTTTAAAACTAAGAGACTTATTTGCGTTGTAACAGACGGACAGACAGACAGACAGACAGACAGACAGACATACAAGAGTGCAAGCGCAATATAATAAAAGAGGCACAGGCGAATCTCTATTATCTACAAGGAAGATGAGTCCAATTAGGGATTGGCAGCAAAGATAGGATGTGCAACAAGCGAAGGGAGGTGCGGAATATAGAAACATGGTAATCAGAAGAAGCCATGGACAAGGGGACTACTATATAAATCAGTTGCTTAAAGGACTTGGCTGTTGCAAGTATGGTACGCTAACTGAACAAGTAGGGTCATGATGCTGAAGTTGTATGCTATCTTTTTGCAATCAGGAAGAAGAGACTGTGGAATAGTGTTGAGTCGTTCGTGAACGAACGAGCTAAATTGAACTATTCACCAAACTGAACGAACGAACTAGGTCTGTCTTTATAGTTCAATATAGTTCGTTAGTTCAATATAGTTCACTTAGTTCAATATAGTTCACTTAGTTCAATATAGTTCACTTAGTTCAATATAGTTCACTCTTAGTTCATACGTTAACTCTTTATTATTTTTTATTATTATTATGTATAAGTGTTTTTGACATAAATTGAATAAATATTATTAATTTTCAATGACAGCATTGTATGAAATAAATTCATAAAATTTTTTTTTTTTTTTTTTGAAGCACCTTGAAGCAAGTTTAAAAAACGAACGATTGAACTAAATGAACGACCTAGTTCATTGATTTTAAACGAACGAACGAACTTATTCGTTAAATTGAACTAGGATTACCCAACACTAGTGTGTGTGCATTATGATAGAGCAGCCTAGGCTTAAAAGACTCGCAGCAGTCAACAAGTAGGAGCTAAGCCAGCACGGGGCTAAGCGCGATCCCTGGCGTAGATTTCTACTGGGAATGAGTGCGAGAGAGTCGCGTCTTAAGTTTTTAAAAGCAATTGAAAGTATATTATAGCATGATTATGGTTGGATTATGGTATAATCGGTAACTGGGCGAAACTTAGTCCGTGCGACGGCATATTCCTGAGATTACGTACTTCTCAGGGGTGATTTTTTAGCTATTATCTTTTTGGCAACACTGGTTTAAACAGCTGACGCACGTTTTGTGTTTTGCAACACTGTCAAACAACTTCAGTTTGGTCTATAATTTAACCTTGTATCGCCTTTAAAACAAACAACGCGCTGCAAATTATTGCATTTTATTAGCAAAATGCATGCTCTGTTAAGAAAGTTCATCGCGCGCTGCTTCTTTCATTCTTGTGGTCAGTTTAATGGACACACTGAAGCGGGTCTATTTAGGGTATTGTGACTAAATTTCCCACTATTTTTATAGGGGCTATGTTAAATCAAATGTCTATACGGACAATCACGCTTCAATTGACGCATTGGAGTACAACAGCAAAAGCATTTATTCGTGAGATACCGAGTTGCCGAAATGTTTGAAAGAGTATGCGAAAATTGGACTAAGCGAATGGAGCATTTGAGGCGCATTCACGCTCAACATTTGCAAGAAATAATCTTCAAATATTCAATTATATACACCCTACTAACGATTCAAAAAAACATTTCATGCTTTTCGGTCAATTATATGTTTTTTTTTTTGAGTGAACTTTCCTATAGCTCTTAAAAAATCACCTAGAAGAAGTAACAAGTATTTGAAAATACAAATCATGCTGTTTTGAAAACATATTCTTAGCAGCTTTAAAAGATACCAACAAAGTTGCATAGAATAGAATTTGCATATAAAGTCAAATAAATAAAATAAAAAATAAATAAATGAAATGTGAAAACATTTTAAAGAAAGAAAAAACTTAAGCTGTAAATGCATTGGAAATCATGTTGACAAACATTCTTCCTATTGACCCTGTAAATTAAAATGATTACAATTTAAAAGTCTTTAATCATAAACGTTGTGGGGCGCACAACGCAATGCAATGCAGAGTGATGAGAGGAGTACGTAACCCCCCCCCCCCACCAAGCACGATATTCGCTTTGCTCCACCTTCGTGCGGTCATGCTCACGGCCCTTCGTCTTCTTCTTCTTCTTTCTTCTGCTGGCTGTGCAGCTATCGGTTCACTGTGCTTTGGTGGTAGTACTTTTAAACTCACAGAAGCGCGCATACTCACTCAAACTCACATCCACCTACATTCACAATCACAATCACACACACATACCAATACCTGCACACACACACACTCTCTCATACACACACTTGCATATATGCGCACATTCCCGCCTTCTTTCTCATTCTTTTTATCGGTGTGTCTCTCTCTCTCTCTCTCTCTTTAGCCACGGCGTATGTAAACATCGTCAATCTGCTGTGTATGCAGGGTGGGCGGTATTTTAAAGGGGGGGTGGGGGGAGAGTTTGTTTCTCGGGGTTGTTTCGACAACTCAAGAACTCAATCTAAAAAAGTGCGCTGACTACTACAACAACTACAACAAATCGGAAGCCGGAACAACCACCCAAAATGTCCAGGCAGGCACTGCTGATGTGCTTTTTAATGAACGATAAAGAACAACCCCCAAAAAATCTTATTCTACACTTGTTTTTAAACAATGGCTACCAGCCTCAAAGCTCGCATCAACGCAAATCTTGTTGAAGGTATAAACTAAATGCATATAACATATATATGCTGTTCTACATACATATATACATACATACATACAGACAGTCGTATTTACATAACATTAACATGTCCATATGAGTAAAGAGTTAAAAACCACTGCAAATTCATCGATAAATCGGCGGCATTATACGATATGTCGCTTCGATATGATATATGCTCTTCTAAATATATATATATATATACATACAGACAGTCAAGTAACTCACATATTTACATAACATTAACATGTACATATGAGTATAACATTAACATGTCCATATGAGTATAACATTAACATTTACATATGAGTATAACATTAACATATCCATACGAGTCAGGAGTTACTTGATAACCTGTATATATGTATGTGTAAACAATTGTTAATGTAGCAGTGTTAAAAAGCACTGCAAGTTCATCGATAAATCGGCGGCATTATACGATATGATATCTTTTTGCTGGTTAACAACATGCAAAGAAAAGGAAAGCAGTGCGTGCAGAATAATATCCTCTTTTAATTTTATAATAAACCTCAATATACAAATAAAGCCTACAATATTAGCCTTCACATATGCAAAATTCGATAAAATCGATATGCCCGACAAATTTATGAATATCTTAATATCAAAACTGATTCTACATTTAAATATTACGGTATTAAAATGATCCGATTTACCCCGATTTCAAACACATTTAGCTTTGTCAAAAGTGATGCGATAAAGATATCATTTTGATAGTTTTCATTTAAACATTTTTTTAGAAAAAAAATATTAATATGTTGATTAATGTAGATTATACATATATACATATACTTATACATACATATTAATGAATTCGGCATTTTAATATATACAAATCAAATTAAGCAAAGCTAAACATTCGTTTTATGAATTTTTCTTATGATAAACGAAGCCTGAATATGCCAATTGGATATATACATATGTACATATGTATAGGTAGTTGCTAAGTCAATCGATACTTCGTAGCGTATAGGTAGTTCTATAGGTCTATCGATACATCGTAGAGTAGTTTTTACCACATATTTATACTTCCTTTGCCTACAGAAACTCAAATAAGTTTCTGGTTCAGCCTCAAGAATAATCGGAACAAAATAAGGGTTTTTGTATGAATCCGAATAGGCATGCGTATCAATATTGAAATATCGATATAACGTCGATATGCAATTTCAAATTTCAATATAACTCGATATATCCTATGCGATATGTTATTATTGATATTATAAACGATATATCGGACACTTAGCGTTGATCACATTAAACCGTGAATTTTTTACAACTATAATTCTTTATTTAGCAAGTGTCTCAAATAATTTGCGCGATTTACCGCGCTAAAGTAAGTAAACTTCTAATAGTAATATTTATATAAAATTAAAGCTGTCAATGCGGTCATTAAACATGGATTCCAATAATAATGACAGTATGATATCCGGTACTAAAACTGGCACGAAAACAAATGACAAATTAACTTCACTATGGAATATGCTTGCAGGACCTGCATAAACAACAAACTTCCAGTTTGATTTAAAGAGATGAGCTGTCCCACTACTTGACGTCGCCATTATCAAATCCAAATTTAAACCCCCCTCAAAACATAGCAGTCAGCTTAGGATATGTACATATGTCAAGCTCTATAAAATTGCACGAATTGTCGCCACATCCGTACCATGTGAGAGGCTCTTCTCTGCTGCTGCTGGCTGAATAGTGACGCACTTGAGAAATCGGCCAAGTCCCGAAAAACTAACAAAATTGTTATTGTTGATAATAAACTGGATTTGTTTATTTTAATATATTATATTTATTTCCCTAAAGAACTTGTGCTTCGTCCACTTGCTTTCTTTTATACATTTTAAGAGCAAGTGGACAACTAACTTCATTATGTTATTTAACATTACCAGACAACATGCTTTACCAGAACAGCTGATTTACTCTTATGCTAATTAACATTACAGATCAAGACATACACATTTATTCCAACAGTTATTGCTAATAACTGGCAATAACAACATTTCGCAAACTAAAATATTATTATTAAATCAAGTACAAATAAAAGCCAAAAAATTAAAAATAAAAATTAAAGCTAGGTTGCTCTTACTTCATGTTAGTGTTGGTATGCTTTATGATTAAGCACGAAATTCAATTTCTATGACCTTTCCACGATAATACGAGTATATCGATATATCTCTAGTGCGAACACAATACCCTGAAAGGCACGTGCAGGGCATAGTTCGATCTACAAAACGGAAGAGTTAGTGGTGATATTAATATCGCGTTTTCTATTTCAATACCAGTATTAAAATACCAGTATTGTTTTTAGAAATAACTTATCTTATCAATGCCCAACCGTATTAGATAGTGATCGTCGTATACTTTTGGCAAAGAGTTGCACAACTATGTATATTCAATCGGATCAAGCAAGATAGAAGTAAAGATTTTCATAAAATGTTTAATGTGTCCTACATTTCAAATAATACATACCAACAATATTATGCAACTCTGCAGCATTTTAAATAGTAAAGTATATAGGATTGATTAGCGTAGATAAGAACTTGCAGGGCTACTAAACCTTCTTGCTTGTTTTAAAAAAAACATTTTATTATTGAATCATTTTCATTATCGAAGCTACATACATTTGTACATACTGCTGTAAGTACTGGGGGAGACTAGCGGGAGACAGAGAGAGAGAGAGAGACAGTGAGACAGACGAGCTACCTCCCTCGCGCCCGCTTAAAGCATTGAAAGAGTGGCGTTGGCGGCACTTTTGATATTCGTTTAGGGCGGCAACATCAAAGACATATTTTCGGTTTTGCTGACTCTCCGTTTGCTTTGTGCCCACTGCTTGTTATTATTATTATTAGTGTTGTTTTTGTTGCTGCTGTTGTTGTTGTTTTCGCTGCCTTCTGCTGTTGTCGTTTGCATGTGTCGTTACTTTTGCTGTGTTATACTCATCAAGATATAGTAGCTAAGTATGTGTGCACATATACATACATACATACATACATATATGCATGTTTGAGTGTGTGTATAGATATTCATACACTCTCTCTCTCTTTTTGATAATACAGAAACTGTAAAGGGTGATTTTTTAGCTATTATCTTTTTGGCAGCACTGGTTTAAACAGCAAACGCACGTTTCGTGTTTTGCAACACTGTCAAACATCCTCAGTTTGGTCTATAATTTAACCTTGAATTGTCTTACAAACGAACAACGCGCTGCAAATTATTGCATTTTATTAACAAAATGCATGCTCTGTTAAGAAAGTTCATCGCGTTGCTTCTTTCATTCTTGTGGTCAGTTTAATCGACACACTGAAGCGGGTATATTTGGGGTATTGTGATTAAATTTCCCACTAGTTTTATAGGGGCTATGTTAAATGTAATGTATATAAAGACAAGCACGCTTAAATTGAGGCATTGGAGTACAAAATTGAAGCATTTATTCGTTAGATTCCGAGATGTCGAAATGTTGGCAAGAGTATGCGAAAATTGAAAATGAGGCGCATTCACGCTCAACATTTGCATGAAATAATCTTCAAATATTCAATTATATGCACCGTACTATCAATTCAAATAAAGATTTCATGCTTTGCTCTCAATTATATGTGTTTTCTTTGAGAAAACTTTCCTATAGCTCTTAAAAAATCAACCTTTATATGCAAAGCTATAGAAGAAGTAACAAGTATTTAAAGTTACAAATCATGCTGTTTTAAAAACAATTCTTAGCAGCTTTGAAAGATACCAACAAAGTTGCATAGAATATAATTTCAATATAAAGTCAAATAAATAAAATGTGAAAACATTTAAAAGAAAGAAGAAACTTAAGCTGTAAATGCATTGGAAATCATGTTGACAAACATTCTTCCTATTGACCCTGTAAATTTAATTAATTTCTCTCAATTTTATGTGTTTTTTTTTTGAAAAACTTTTCTATAGCTCTTAAAAAATCACCCTTTACAAATAGGTAGTTTCAATTGTGTTTATTGCATGTGTGTGTTTGTGTGGGTGTTTATATATTCTTACAGAAGATATATTTATTTTGATCGAGACATCAGTCAACCTATAAAATATATATGCTCTTGATCAGCAACAGCACAGACAAGACTATATCTGTCGTGTTGTCTATTTGTGTATGGATGTGAATGAATTTGAAAGCATATAAGTAATAAATTAATTAAATAAATGAAGTAAATTTTGGTGTACTCATTACTTACTACACATTAACATGATTCAAACAAAGAGTGTACACCCTTTTTGAATTGATTGAGACAATTTAAAGTGACTAAAGCAATGAATATGAGTGCTTACACTAAGAATGACTATCAAATGAAACAAATGTATGTGCGCAATGAAGGGCAAAGGGGCGTAATGGGTGTAGAGCAAGAGGGTGAAGAGGATCTATTAATTATGGCCAGGAGTCTCTCAGTTTAAGAGCTATCTTGATGAATTTGGTTATACATGGTTTTTATTGCTACACGTATGTACTTTATATGGTCGGAGATGTCTCCTTAGGTGCGTAGCAAATTTCTGGCTAAAATGAAAATACCCTTTGCTAGGGTATAATTATTGCTAGAGTTGGAAAAACATCGCTGTTTGCTGGTGTTTTTCATTTTTCTCCAGCTCTAATTATTGCTGTCGTAGGAACGTTGGCCGTAAAAAAAGTGAAAGAGAAAAACTTGCATTCTTTTTTACAGATTTTGACTTAATAGTTATTTAATAAGAAATGTATTAATCAGAGACAGTAAATAAGCGTTATGGGTATAGAAAATATCCCTATGAAGGAATCATACTAAAAATTTTTCAAGCAGACCAAAAATCTTATAAAAATCCCATTATATCAATAATGTAATAAACATATATTTTGCAACTGTTATTAAAAAAGTCTTAATCGTTATTTGTGATTTTTAAAAATAAAAGTTGCAAGATAATTATTATTTTTAATTTTTATTATTAAAGTTATTACTAACTTTTATTTTTCTAAATCACAAATAACAGTTATTAAAACTTTTAAAAATATTACTCAGAAATAAAAGTCTTTTTCTTTTTCAAAATATATAAGTCTTCGGAAAAAATAAAAGTCTTTCATAAAAGTCTTTTCTATTTTAAGAATACCGAAGATAGAAGCAAAAAATTTAAATTTTCCACAATTGTTTATTGATTTTAATGCACAATATTTTTATAAACATATCGGTAGACAGATTGGGTCCTAAGTCCGACTGAACCAATTTAAATGCACAGACTTTTATTATTTTAATCTGAGAGATTTATTTTTGACAAGACTTGAAAAATGTTTTGGATTTAAAAGTTTTTGAGTGACATTTATAATAAAAGTCTTCAGTAAAAGTCTTTTAAAGACTTTTTAAATAAAAGTCTTTGATAAGCGTTATTGGAGACTTAAAAAAAAAAATTTGGTAAATAATCATTAAATTAAACTTTTATAATAAAAATCAAAAATAAACATTATTCAAAATTTTGTATGATAAAAATCAAAAAATAATCGTAAAAAATAATTTGTATGCATAAAACTTATAACCTTTACGGTCCCTGGTATTAATATCATTATTTGTCATGGCAACAATTAGTGGAACGATTATATAACGTTATACTAGCATTAGTATTATAGAAATGACAAGCCGTAAAAATGTATTTTTTATTGATTTCTAACGTTTTCAATTTTTATCTCTTTGTGGTTATTTAATATAATGATATTAAAAACTATAATATATTATATTATGTTATATATTATTTATTACTTATTACTTATTATTTATTATTTATTATTTATTATTTATTATTTATTATTTATTATTTATTATTTATTATTTATTATTTATTATTTATTATTTATTATTTATTATTTATTATTTATTATTTATTATTTATTATTTATTATTTATTATTTATTATTTATTATTTATTATTTATTATTTATTATTTATTATTTATTATTTATTATTTATTATTTATTATTTATTATTTATTATTTATTATTTATTATTTATTATTTATTATTTATTATTTATTATTTATTATTTATTATTTATTATTTATTATTTATTATTTATTATTTATTATTTATTATTTATTATTTATTATTTATTATTTATAATTTATAATTTATTATTTATTATTTATAATTTATAATTTATTATTTAATAATTATTATATATTATTTATTATTTATTAAAATAATCAATTAAAATATGTCTAGTAAATAATCTTGTGTATCTTTATTTTATCTTTTTACAGGCAAATAAAATAGGATTACCTCCATTTTTCTGCCACAACGGAGACCCGCTCACAACACCGCCGCCTGCTCATTGTGGAATTCCGCCATATCAGTTGGATCCAAAAGCGATAGGTGAGTAACAAAATATATATATATATATATATATATATATATATATATATATATATACTTGTATATGTATATCATTTATGATTATACCAATGCGTAGAGGGTAGCAGAATGTTCTTTGGCTTTGAAATGTATGCAAATGCATTCATGACTTCAATCATAAATCAAATGGAAATATTATTATGATCATTTTGTTGGCAACTTCCAAGAGATTTCAATCATTGTGTCTCGAGTACTTATTCAAATACTCAAACACTATTCACTTTGTATAGGTAATATAGAAATATATAAAAGAAGGTCTTTTAAAGACTTGTCTAATGGCCCTTGGCATTATTAATAGAAAAACCGTATAAAGTAAAAGAAAAACAATTTAGATTTATACACAATTACGTGCAATGCTGTACAGCGTGGCAGATCAGCCTTTTTTGCGAAAAGTTCTGTTGTTTTTAAAGGAGAAACTAGCTGGAAAAAAACTTTAAAACTTATTTGTCATGCTTTTAGACAATTTATAAAATTATATCGACCATTGAAAATGTTCAAAAAAGGGTATACTTTGTGGAAATGTATGTAACAGGCTGAAGGAGGCATGGCAAACTCCATAAAGTATTGTATATATATTCTTGCTCAGCATCAACCAGGGAACGTAAATAATAATTATGAAATTAAAAAAATCAAAGCTCTTATAAGTCTCGGAAAAAAGTGTGAAAAATCCTACCTTGCTAGTTTTTATCGGCAAACACAAAAACCGCGTAAACTTTTGTTTCCAATTTTTAATTTAGAAATTGCTTTTCAATTTTTATATTTGATTTTTAAAAATAAAAATCAATTTATAACTTTTATTTCTTATCTTTTAAAATAAATAAAAATCAAAAATAAGAATTATGACTTGATTTTAATTATAAAAATCATAAATAAAAATCAAATTGAAATTGCTCATAAAATGCATATACATATGCATATATCATATATATATATATATATATATATATATAAACTGATAGGTATTGAAGTGTAGATCATATATATTTACCAATATATGATCAAGGCCTCTCGGTTCACGACAGTGTTGCCAACAGCTTGGCTCTGAAAAAGGCCAGATGAGCTAAAAAAAAAATAGGACAGAAAAAGGACAAAAATACAAAAAAAAGTACAAAAAAAAAGGACAGACTATTTTTCAACCATTTTTACGTTAATTTAATATTTTTTCGGTGCTCAACTGCCAAAAAATTATAGAAATAGCTCAAAGATAAAAAGGGGCAAAAATAAAACAAGACAAACTTTAAATTTTAAGCAAATTAAATATATTGTTGTTTGCCGTCAAAGTGGTTTACGCATAATTCATTCAGGTGTCCAACAGAATTTGCGGCAGCGTGCTGAGCAACAAACATTGCCAGTGCAGCTTCCTGACAACATAATTCTTTGGCTACTGTAGGCTTGAAATTAAGTTTGTTTGTTTGCTAAAAAGGCAACGTATTCTGCACGTTTTTTTGTAGCACGGATGTTATCAATTTTGGGATTCATACTGCATTTGCAGTAATTGCAATATGCCTTATCGGGATCTTTCCCATCGCGACAAATCCACTGTTAAAGATCCGGCTGTTTTAGACATGCATCTCGTAACTTTTGGCATTTTTACATCACAAAATGCTCATATCGATTATAATTTGTATACCAATTTGAATGATTTTTTTAACAATTTAATCAGAATCAATAAAGGATAGAAAAAGGACAAACCAAAAAATAATAATTATAGTTTTCCGGATAAAAGCTGTTTTCAATTTTTTCCGGCTGACGCTGTTAAAATCCGGACAGATCTATCCGGAAAAAGGCTAAATTGGCAACACTGGTTCACGAGCAATTTCAATTTGATTTTTATTTCTAATTTTTATAATAAAAATCAAGTCATAACTCTTATTTTTGTTTTTTATTTTAAAATTTGCAAAATAAAAGTTATAAATTGATTTTTATTTTCAAAAATCAAATATAATAATTAAAAATGATTTTTAAATTAAAAAATTAGTTTTTAACTCTTATTTTGCAATTTTTTTAATAAAAATTATAACCATTAAGGTCCCTGGCATCAATAAACGAGTCGATTGAGCCATGTCTGTCTGTCTGTCTGTTTGAACATCAAGATCTCAGCTATTAAATATGCTACAGTTATCAACTTGATATAACTTCAATAGTATTTATATAAAGCATGATTTTTTAGCTATTTTCTTTAAACAGCTTACGCACGATCGCAGGATATAAGAAGCTGCAAGGGTAAAATATATATTCGGCATGCCGAAGTTAGCCTTTTTTGCTGGTTTAATGCATATATCGGCAGCAAACTAAGCACATCTTATTGGAAATTTGGCTACTTACTAGATGGGGTGAAAAGTAACCTCCTTGACAGCCATAATACACTGCTACTGCAAAAAAGTTTATAGTGCCTTGTAGTCCGTTCTTATTTAGGAAAGCACGCCAAATTTCTATGCGATACTCCCAGTAGTTTTTTTTTGACAGCTAATTTTCGTTAACGTGTTTGGCATCATGTGCAGTATGGACAAAAACGTTTTTCGTTCTCTCATAAAACATTATTTTTTGAGAGGCAAAACGGCGAAGGAAACAAAAGAAAAATTTGACAAATATTATGGGGCTAATGCTCCGTCAGATTACACCTTCAAATATTGGTTTCGAGTGTTTCGTGGTGGCCGCAATTTCACTAACGATCAAGGCCGCAGCGGCAGGCCCTCGCATGCGGTCACAGAGGAAAATGTCGAAAAAATCCATGAGATGATGTTCGCAGACAGGAAAGTAAAATTTTGTGAGCTAGCAGATGTCACAAGGAACAGTATTGAGCACACAAACTATATTCTAAACGAGATTTTTCATATGAAATATTTATACTGCCGCCAAACTGGTTCCAGACCAAAAACACAAGCAACGAAACTTTGGCCAAAAATAAATTATTTGGGGCTTCAATTACTTGCCTATCCCCCTTTTTCATACAATTTGGTTTCCTCAGATTACAATCTCTTCTCAAACCTCTAAAGATGGCTCATCAATAATAGATTTAGCTCAGGCGAGGACTTTTTCGTAATTATCGACACCGCGGAGGAGTATTTTGCAGACATTTCGGAAAATTACTTTTCGGACGGGATCAAGAAGTTGGAAATTTGCTGGAATAAGTGTATCGAGCTAAAAAAGGGTTAAATTAATAAAATAAAAAAAAAACATTTTAAAAAAAATGTTTTTTTCATTCCCAAGGAGCTTACTTTGTCACTCCACCTAGTAAATGTGTAACTAATATAGAACCGATTGGCCAAATAAGTAAGGTTGTTGTAAGGGGCGTCATCTAGTTAGGCTTTGACATCTAGCTCTAGAAGGATATACAGAAGGACATACAGACAGACAGACGAACTGACAAACGAACTATCCTGATGCAGAACATAGGATTATAAATTTATAGGGTCGGCCTAAATTATAACAACAAATCTAATTGTTATAATTACTAAAGCAATAAAAATAATAGATAGAATTATTTATACTATTATTATTTTATTTTTATTTATTTTTATTTATTTAATGTCGATTAATGGCAGTCGACTGAGAAAGGATTTAACAATAAAAATTAAGAATTAAAAATGTTACATTAAAAATAATTTTTAAATGATGAATGTAATGAATAATAATAATTAATTTAAATTTAAAAATTAAAATTTAAAATTTAAACTGGGATAATAAAAAGAAACCGATCCAACATTTGTTGCAAAGGGATTGGGGAAAACCCAGTAAAACCCAATCAGATCGGTGGATTAGTGTTAATTGCTGTTAAGTGTTAAGTAGTTAAGAATGGATAGTTTGACAGAATTAAGGGAGGACTCTGAATTGAAAGCTCTAAACAGTCTATTGTAATCAGCACAGAGAACTCGAAAGGGATCATGCAAGCTATAATTGTTATGACAAAAGTCCAAAGAAAGTGACAAAAAATTACGAGTTACTCTAGAAGGAATACAGAAATTGATTTGGTTAGGCAGAATAGGGGAATCAATGTCGTACTTGATTAGTTTAAAAAGAAACGTGACACCTAACATGATACGACGATTAGTAAGAGAAGGTAGGTTAATAAGAAGGAGTCTACTAGAATAAGGTGGTAAGTCTACACCTGGTACCCAGTTGAAACTACGCAAAGCGAAAAGTAAAAATTGCTTTTGAACAGACTCAATTCTATCTTGGTGAATCTGATATTGCGGCGACCACACGCAAGAACCATATTCAAGAATTGGACGAACAAGAGAAGTGTAAAGTAATTTTGTCGTATAAGGATCACTAAATTCTTTGACCCATCTTTTTATGAAACCAAGTACTCGAAATGCCATATTGACAATTTGTGCAATGTGACGATCAAATTTCAATCTATGATCATAGAGAATACCTAGATCGTTTACCTCGGTTATTCTTGAAAGCGAGTTTAAATCAAATGTATAGTTTAAGACGTGATAGCTACCTCTGTAAAATGACATAACTTTGCACTTTAATAGACCTTATGATTGGAAGTCAGTTCTTTAGGCGTTGTTACATTCTAAATACACTCTCTCTGGAAGGGTGAATGATTGCAAATTGAATTCATAACTTCACTATACATACATCTTCAGATGCATAACCCTTTTGGAACTATTAGAAAGAATCATATAACGCTAACCAATTGAACCAACCGCAACCTATTGACTTTCTCACCCTTGGTTCAAGTAGATTGAGAGAGAGAGGGAGAGGGAGAAATTCAAACAAATTATGAAATAATAATTGCGTATGATGCGATTTTATTTGTGTGTGTGTGCTTGTACTTGATTACGGTCGTTTCACTCATTCACTCACTCATTCATTCATTCATTTATTCGTTGGTTGGTTCAAACCATTCTTGCACATACACTTAGCCTGCCAAATTATAATTCGCTACGGTGGTTGTCCGTTTAAGGGTCGTCTCCGTGCACACACTAATGGTTGAATCTAATGGGGACCAACGGCGGAAATAAAAGGCCTGCACTTAAAAGCTGCTTGCGGATTACACGGCATTATGATCCCTAACAATGCGCACAGCGCACTAATAATTGAATAATATAATGAAATCCCAGCTAGCTAGCTAGCATTGCATCCCAGCCCCCAGCCCCGACTCCTTTTGTGGTCTTCCCTTCGATCAACTTCACATTCATTTGTACCCGCTGAGGGACTTAACCTTCAGCTGAATAGCTTAACTTATTGTTTTGTGTGTATTATTTGTTGTAAACTCATGATATACAAATTTGTATTTTTCTTACAATTGACAGGTTGTATTCAGATTTTATTAGAGACCGTTAATAACCGTTATGGGTATAGAAAATATACCTATTAAGGGATCATCCTAAAGTTTTTCAAGGATGCCAAAATTCTTATAAAAATCCGATTATATCAATAATATAATAAACATATATTTTGCAACTGTTATTAAAAAAGTCTTGTAATTTGTGATTTTTAAAAATAAAAGTTGCAAAATAATTATTATTTTTAATTTTTATTATTAAAGTTATTACTAAGTTTTTTTTTTCAAAATCACAAATAACAGTTATAAGAGACTTTTAAAAATATTACTTAGAAATAAAAGTCAGTCAAAGATTTTTTCAAAATATAAAAGTATTTTCTATTTTAAGAATACCGAAGATAGAAGCAATAAATTTAAATTTTCCACAATTGTTTATTGATTTTAATGCACAATATTTTTTTAAACATATCGGTAGATAGATTGGGTCCTAAGTCCGACAGAACCAATTTAAATGCAAAGAGACTTTTATTATTTTAATCTGAGAGATTTATTTTTGACAAGACTTTTGAAAAATGTTTTTGATTTAAAAGTCTTTGAGTGACTTTTATAATAAAAGTCTTCAGTAAAAGGGTTTGAAAGACTTTTAAAATAAAAGTCTTTGATAAGCGTTATTGGAGACTTACAAAAAATGAATTTGGTAAAAAATCATAAAATTAAACTTTTATAATAAAAATCAAAAATAATCATTATTCAAAGTTTTTTATGATAAAAATCAAAAAAAAATTGTTAGTAATAATTTTTATGCATAAAACTTATAACCGTTTCGGTCCCTGGATTTTATAAATCTCTTGTTTAACCTATTCTCTGCCGATTTTTCTTATACTATGCAGAATTTAATTATATTTTAGGTATTCATTGACAGCGAAAATAACTTTTATTCAACTTCAATAACCGATTTTTCCTATTAGAAAGATATATATGGCAGTTATTTATTTATTTTATGACATGAAGAATAATCAATGATTGTCATGTTACTTTGGATTAACACTGATAAGTTAAGTTAGCTTCATAAGGCGCTTATTTCTATCGATGCTATGGCATTTATATGTTATATAGTTGTCCGATTTTGATGAAATTTAATTTGCACATTATTTATATAGAAAAGTATATACAATATCTTGAAAAATAAAAATAAATCGGTCGAATTATTATAAATTTAATAAATAAAATATAACTATATTTATACATATTTATATTTATTTATTATATTTATTTATTAGTAATATAATAAATAAAATATAACTATATTTATACATATTTATATTTATTTATTATATTTATTTATTATAAATTTAATAAATATAATAAAACTATATATATTCATATTGATATTTATTTATTATAAATATAATAAAAATATATATATACACATTATATATATATTTTATTCCTTTATATATCTATGATCACTGCGTAAACCCTTTTGGTGAAGTATCGAACGGATAATTATATCCATTAAAAACGAAGAATGTAATGAAATTTGAGTTCGGCTTGGAACTATATATTGTATTTGGGTAAATCGTGTTTGCGCTACAATATAAACACCTAATTGCTTGACTATTAGTGCAATGTGCTGAAATGGGGGCGTTTTTGTTCGAGCGCTCAACCGCTACCCCCTGCTGTGCTTCAAAAAAAGAAGAAGTAAAATGAAAAGGGCCAGGGCCTGTGGCACTAAGGATGAGCAACATGAGGGAAGGTTGTCATCAAGAACATCCCTCATCTTTCCCCCTGTGTGTAACTGAACCATCAGCAGCTCTCTCGCTGTTCATCGGGATCGAGAGAGATTGGGATCGTCATCCTCATCGACACAGGCCTTTTTAGATTTAATGTTAATGATATGCGCGCGGCTTAAGTACGCACAGCACATCGCTGCGAAATTGATGCAATGATACAAGAGTGTGTATAAAGGGGAGGAGGGGAGGAGGAGGAGGAATGGGAACGGGTCCGTCGGATTTTAAAGCAATAAGCTTTTTATATGACATTTTTTTTGTATACAATAGGTACAAGGGTTGAGACAAATTACAAGTATAAACCCTAAATTAAATGGTCGACTACTGCATACTCTACTCTGTAGAAAAGCCAAAGAGTTAAATGATAGACAGTTAATAATAAACATAAATTTAATACAGCATAGAATTTTAAACTTTAGTAATTTTAATTAATTATCAAACATTGCATAATGTAAAGTTGTTACTTTATAAATCGTATAATATATTTATTGTTCTTTAAAGTAGTGCCACTCTAATGTAGATGTAGAGCAACTCATTTGAGGGTTGCTCAACACAGACGGGTATCAGTATATCGGTATCACTGATGGCTTCGGATCATTCAACTTGAAATCTACAAACACACACACACACACAAATGATGTGAAGGCATAATGAAAAAAAAAAAAAAAAAAAAAAAACCATGTTGCACAACCACATAATAATGACATCCTTTTTGTCGCTAACAGATCCCTTCCCTTGCAGAGCGACCTTTAAACTAGCCCGAGGGTAATTGATGCGGTGCTGACAGGCGGCGCGTATACCCTTTTCATTTACCACGCTCTCATACAATACAATATATGTCGACTAAAATTCAACTTAAACATCAAAACAATGTTGGGCACGGGTATTAAAAATATTTAAGTTTCAATGAACCAGGCGTGTCCAAATTCGAAATTAAACTTATACGTAAAATAATAAGACATATTGGCACAAAATACGGTGGGCAGTGACCCAATAGTTCGTTATTAATTCTCACGTAGCTCTTTTAAAATTTAGAATTTAATTTATTTAAGCCTTAAGGGAAGGTGCTTTATTTAAAGATCGACAAAAAATCGAAGAATCGTAGAAAATGTGTGCAAATTCATACATTCTGAATACTTTAAATCAGGGACGGTAACGGTTATATTATTAAAAAAATTACAAAATAAGAGTTATAAACTAATTTTTATATTTAAATATCATTTTTAATTATTTTATTTCAATTTCAATTTGATTTTTATTTCTGATTTTTATAAAAAAAAACCAATTCATAACTCTTACTTTTTGATTTTAGTTTTAAAAATCAAATATAAAAGTTGTACATTCAATTTTATTTTTAAAAATCAAAACTAAAAATTTAAAAACAATTTGTAAATTAAAAATTGGAAAAAAAAGTTTACGCGGTTTTTGTGTTCGCCGATAAAAACTAGCACGGTAGGATTTTTCAGAGTCTTTTAAAAGTTTTGATTTTATTAATCTCATAATTATTATTTACGGTCCCTGCTTTAAATACGTTTATCTCAAAACCATATTTCCGACACTAGGCGCTGAGCGCACTGATCCGATTTACTACTGTGCACTATGGGATTTTTTGGCATTTTTACAATTTATAAGTTTTTTCCAGCCACATTTCAAACTACCTAAAAAATATTTTTGTTGGTTTTTACCGCCTTCAGCAACAGTTCAAATATGGATTAAAGTTGACTAAATTGATCTAGTTATTTTCTGTAAATTAGTGTTTAAAAATCTTCTATTACGTCAAAGGCAAATTTCTGACAAGCCGTGCTAAAAAATAGAAATTTTAAAAATTAAAAAAAAAATCATGGCGTGTTCTCTAAGTTTTTTTATACAAAGTCCGCAGTAAATGTGCGTTAATATACATTTTCTGATGTGTTGCTGATGTATTTGTTAGACTTTAATTAGGTATTAAATTTGTAATTTGTTTGGTCTGTAACTTTAGTTGAGTCGAGTTGAGACAAAAGTTAAAAATGAGAAGTTGTTAAATAAACTATTCACAATTGACATCCATTTTTATTTTTTGCCCGTTTTTGGCCCTTTTTGCAAAAAACTACATGTTGCAGCTGCATAAACAGCAACAGGAATCGCCAAAAAATAGTTTTATAGATATTTAATTGGCTAAATATTATTTAGAAGCATCTTTATAAGGAACAACATAATTTAGTAACACAAAATAGAGCAGCTTCCTCTTTATATTAAGCTAAAATGACCAAAATGAATTACATTTTGAAGCGCTTCTAGAAAATTCATAAACAATTGCTTGCGGTACCACATATCGATATATTAAATTTACTAGAAATAAAATGCAAGAGAAAGATTGGAATACGTTTGAGTTACACGAATGCAGGACTGCAACTCGAGCGAAAGAATATCAATAAATTATTGTTTTTATATTTGTCACCCTAAATATAAAGCGGACGTGCACTAAAACAAAACCAAAATTCAGTCATACTTTTTACAATACACCACGAAAATTTCAAGTCTCTATCTTTATTATATAATTGGAATTGATGCCGAAAAAAACGATCCGATTTACTACTGTGATCAGAAAGTAAGGTGAATTTTGTTATAAAATGAAGTCTTTATTTATTCTTGCAAATCTACATCGTCGCCCTCAAAATAATCCCCCCCGACCGCAATGCAGTTGTGCCAACGTTTCCTCCAGTTTTTAAAGCATGCTGAAAAGTCGTCTGTAGGTATAGCCTTCAATGCTCGTGCCGATTCACGTTCGATCTCTTCATTCAACTCAAAACGATTTCCCCGCAGTGGTCTCTTGAGCTACGGGAATAGCCAGAAGTCACACGGTGCTAAATCAGTTGAATACGGTGATTGAGGAGCAACATGGGTCGAGTTTTTGGCGAAAAACTCACGAAGCATCAGGGCAGTGAAATTGAAAAATCTCGGCACCAAACGCGATTTGAATCTTGAATTTGTTTGCACTGATCCAAATGAAATTCCAACCATGTCAACAAGTTCTCGACTTGTTAATCAACGATTTCCAAGCACCATTTCCTTGATTTTGTTGATGTATTGGTCAAAAATTGAAGTCGATGGTCGTGCGGAGCGTTGCAAATCCTCGACACGTTCGCTGCCTTCATTAAAATCTCTGTACCACTTGTAAATATTTTTTTTGTGACATGGTCTCGTCACCAAAGGCCTTTTGTAACATTCTATACGTATATACAAGGTGCGTTCCAAAGTAAACAGGACTTTTTGAATCTAGCGCCCTCTAGTGGCGTCATCCATGTGTCGACTAGTGCGTTAGAGTCTGCTATCCTTCATTGACTTCCAGTAACACTTTCATAACATTCCATCTATTAGAAGTGAAGTTATTGGGTTTTAAGTGTCAGTACTTTTTTGTCATCGGTGCGAAAATGAGCTTCGAGCAAAGTGCCAACATTAAATTTAATTTAAAATTGGTAAAACTTTCACCGAAACGTTTCAATTGATGAAACAAGCTTATGGCGATGATTGCTTATCCCGTAGCAGTGTTTTCAATATGATCCTGAAACGAAACGCCAGAGTGCTGAATGGAAAGCGCCGGACGAGCCGAAACCCAAAAAATTGCGCCTGGAGAAGTCAAAAGTGAAGACAATGCTGATTTGTTTTTATGATTCCAAGGGTAGTGTCCACAAAGAATTTGTTCCACCCGGACAAAACGTTAATGCGGTATTCTACCTTGGAGTTTTGAAGCGTTTGGTGCGCCGTATTCGACGTGTTCGGCTCGAATATCGCGAAGATGGAAGTTTGCGTTTGTTGCACGATAATGCGCCGTCTCATCGATCGACGCTTCTGACCGATTATTTGACCAAAAATCACATTTTAACGATCAACCACTTCCCGTATTCACCTGATATGGCACCGTGCGACTTCTACCTTTTCGGAAAAATGCATTTGCCGATGAAAGGAAAGCGTTATGCAGACGTGGAGGCCATTCAAAAGGCTTGCACCGGCATACTGGCGGCCATACCGTTCAACGAGCTAAAACACTCGTTCGACAAACTTTTTGACCGTGCAAAAAGCTGTATTGAAGCAGAAGGATACTATTTTGAATAAAATTAATTGATTTCGCCGATAAAACCATTTGTTCTGTCTATTTTTTAAAAGTCCTGTTTACTTTGGAACGCACCTTGTACATATACATATGTACACTGCGCGTCATCAGGTTAGCGCCCCCCTTTACACTCATTTTCTTTTGCTTTTTTCTCATTGCCTATTGCACGTAACTTCTTAGTTTTTGTTTTGATTTTGTTGTCATTATATGAGATCTCTCTCATAGTGAAATAAAGCGCGAGAGAAGAACCGTTATGTTTTATTTTCTATTCTGCTTTAGTTTCGCAAAAATGAGTCCACTTATTTTGCGTCATCAGATTAGCGCCGCCAAATGCAGTTTTACTTATCTCGCTTATTTTGGCAAGTACAGTAACCAAATTTTTTGTGAAGCTTAAAGTATTCAATATCTTTAAATTAACATACAGTATGGGTAAAGGAACAGTTTTATCATTGGTTGAAAAATCAAAGATTGAGGCATACTTTGAATCTGGACTATCTACCATAAAATTGCTGAAAAGACGTGAAGAAACAGAAAAACAATTGCCAATTTTCTTAAAAATAAGAAAAGCTATGGACAAAATTACAAAGGCGGCAATAATCAAGTGATTTCACCAGCAGATAGAAGAGCAATACTTCGCGAAGCTTCGAATTCTCACAAATCGACCACCAAGATAAGGGAAAAAACCGGTGTGAAGGCGAGCTTATCAACGGTCCAAAGAGTAATTAAGAAAGCTAATCATTTAAAGAGACAGAAATTAAAAAAAAAACCATCACTCAATATGCTGAGAAAAGAAATGCGCTTAAATTTTGCCCGAACGCACCTGACGTGGTCTACCCAATGGGAGCATGTTGTTTTTTCAGATGAAAAAAAGTTTAATTTAGAAGGACCTGATGGCTATAATTATTATTTCCATGACCTACGGAAAGAAGAACATCACTTGGACCGGTTGCACAGCAGGGTGGGGGGGGTTATGGTGTGGGGAGCAATATCATACTACGGCACTTGTGAGCTTCAATTTTTGACATCGCGCATGAACGCACAGGACTGCAACAAGGTGTTACAAACGGCTTTCCCGCATTTCCAAAACTTTTTCCAAAACCTGCAGTGGACTTTCCAGCACGATAATGCTCCAATTCACACCGCCCGATCCGTGAAGTCATGGATTCAGGACCAAAAAGTGGATCTCATGGAGTGGCCACCATTCTCACCCGACCTTAACATCATTGAAAACGTCTGGGGATGGTTGGCCAGGAAAGTGTATGAGTCCGGAAAGCAATATGGTACAAAGACAGAGTTAATCGAAGGTATTAAACAAGCTTGGTCAACCATATTGTTAAATTACATTGAAAAACTTTATAAGTCAATTCCCAATAGAATTTTTGAAGTAATTTCAAATAAAGGCGGGACTACGCACTACTAATACTACTTAAAAATGTTAAAAACTTAATATACAGGTGTTATATACTACCATTATGGTCATAAACTTAATTAAATTGAATTTAAAGCAGGGGGCGCTAACCTGATGACCAAATTTTTGTTACATTTTTTTGTACTTTTTCTCAAAAGCATTTATTAAAAAATATTTCTTATTGTTGCAGTAGCCATTGTTGTTTTATTTTAAAGAGAAATGAATGTAAGACAATATAAAAAAAATTTTAAAGCTGGAACTCTGATGGTTTAGATTTTATTGAGCATTAGCGGTGAGTGAAAAGGGGGCGCTAACCTGATGACGCGCAGTGTATATATTATATATAAATTATACGGAATCATCATTCAGCAAACAAAATTTAGTAGCACTTCTTTGCTCAACGAAGCTGGACATTGCACATTTCGCCGAATGCACTTTTTGTACTTGCGTAGACTAAAAAATAATGATGACTTTGACATGTGATTTGGCACTACCAACTTAAGAAGAAATAAAAAGTTTGCCTGAATCGGTTAACGCGGAAAGTTTAAATTCAAAATTCACCTTACTTTTTGATTACAGTAGTACCTTATTCAAAGGAAATACTTGTTTTGACTATGGAGTAATGATCGAAATATGTTCCCGCATTACGTTTCTAATCTCTAAACTTCAGAGCAAGCTTCAAGTGACATCTTCTTATGCCCAAAGCGAGAAATTTTTATAAAATGAGGAGACCAAAAATTGGTAAACAGACAGTATTTAGAAGAAGAGTATGTTGAAAAATCAATTATTGACAAATTTTAAAGTTAAGCAGCAAGAAAAGCAACAGTCGCGCGGCACCCGACAGTGGGATACCCTTCGACTTATGTTTCTGTGTAGTTTAATTTGTTTAATTCTTACACATATTAATATGAACATACTTTCAAATTATTCACGACAGATTATGCTCATACTTTCTTGAATAACTTCTGTGTTTATAGTTCGATCCGATTGAAATTGCGAGAATAAGTAGATATAACTATCAGCTTAGTATATGTTAAAGTTAGAAAGTTATATATATTTTACGACGCTTACAAATCGATTTTGGCGTGGCATCCAACATTTGAAATAAACTTGATCTGCGCCGAGTATATAGGAACCTTCATTCCAAATTTGGTGTCTCTAGCATTTATAATAGCTGAGATCTGTGTGTTCATCTGGTCAGACGGACATTGCTCAATCGACTTGGCTAGTGATACTGAGTAGGAATATATATACTTTATGGTGTCTGCCACGCCTCCTTCTGCCCTTTACATACAGCTGTGTTCATAAAAGTAGCAGTGCTCATGAGCTGCAACTTTAAACTTAATTTTTTATATCAAAAAGTAAATGAATGTTCACAAAATTAATTTTGTTTGAACTTTGTGATTATTTTAAACAAAAACAAATCTATTTATTATTCAGAATGTTAATTTTTTTGACATTATTAATTTAAAGCTGTTTACAGCTGTTTCTTCCTCATACACATTCCATTCTACAACAACAATGCGTAGACGTTGGAATAATCGTAACGGAACTTGAAAAAAAATAAATATTACTTGATTGCATTTCTCGCACTGCTATTTTTGTGAACACAGCTGTACATTTTCACAAAGTCAGTATACCCTTTTTTGACCATTTTCAATGGTCGAAGGGTATACAAATTTAACAATATTTTATAACTTAGTAATCTTTGCGGGCGTTGCACCATGTATAGTGAGTTTTTAACATGTCGATACCTTTTTTAACGAATTAAATGTAAATGATCCTTATTTTCTGTCATAATTTCCCTTTTTGTTTAAATCTTTTTTTACCTTTTCAAGCGGCAAAAATTCATTTGGTTCTAAGGCATAAAAACATGCTGGGTACGGTCCCAGTTGGTACTGTAATTAGCTTAATTCGCTCATCATCAACATTTTAAATACATCTTCATCTTCTTGGGTGGCCATTACAACCCGTCGTCGTTTTACGGTCGACTTCAACATCTCACGCTAGTAGCCTCTGCTTCTTGCACGCCTTCTCAAATTGTTTACACCAAGCGCAGCCTAGTTCTCCTTCACTTGGTCCATCCATCGATCGTTCCCTTCGTCGCCCAACATCGACTCTCTCGTTTCTCAAACACCTTCACTAAAGATCCTTTGCCCATACATACGACATGTTTGAGCCAGCGCAGCATACGTTGTATTGTAATGCGCCGTTCTACGACAATGTCGTCGTCAAGCTCGTACAGTTTGTGTTTCATTCGAATGCGAAAGTCCTACCCGGTACGATCAGATCCAATGATCTTATGTAGTATTTTTTGCGGGAACCCTCTAAGCGCTGACAGCACCCATGCTTCTGCGCCGTATAAGAGCATGGGTAGCATGAGCGTCCGTTGTAGAGTGCTAGTTTTGTCGAGAGAGTTAGAGAGAGCTCTTCTACACATCTGCTTACTGAGCTGATAGTAGCACCTGTTGGCAGCTGTGATTCTTCGCTTTATCCTCATGCTGAGGCATATGAAATCCTTACCAAGGTATATGAAATCCTTGTCAACATCGAAAGTATAGCGGCCCGCATCTACTTGGGATCCTAGTCGCTGGGATTCCTTGCAACTGTAGAGCATATACTTTGTTTTATCTTCATTTAAACCCACTTTTGCTGCTTGTGACATCTCGCTTGCAACGTCCAATGATATCGATATCAACGAGGTATGCAAGCAGCTGAACACTTTATAAAAAATAGTCCAATTATGATGTACTTTAACATTCCGCAGTATCCCTCCCTTCCAACGCCAGATTAAAGAGGTCCCACGCTAGAGGGTCAACTTTTCTTAAACCTGGAACGATATTGAAAGACTAGTAGAGGTTCCTTCCTACCTTCACGTAGCTTATACTGCTACTCACCTTCATTCTCCAAACGTTGAGTAGCACTATAAGCTCCGTCAAGGTAGGAAGGAACCTCTACGAGCCTTTAAATATCCAGCATCGCAGCAATACTGAACTCAGACATGTTGGCAAATAGGCGAGATCTCTTATCGGGCTATTGAATGCAGCTTTATAGTCGACAAAGAGATATTGTGGGTCAAGCTGTTTCTTGTGTTTTAAGTATTACATTATTATAAACAGTATTATAGTGTTAAAATATTATACAGCAGCAAGTAAAAACTGTAAAGAAAAGAAATGTTTAAATATATATTTAATCTGTTTAAACTGAGAAAGATGGGCTTTCAATATTTGTTGCAGTGAATTGGGAATTACTCACAGAAAGTAAAAACTGTAAAGAAAAGAAATATTTTAATTAATATTTAATCTTTTTAAAACTGAGAAAGCCAATTCAATATTTGTTGTAGAGAATTGGGAATAACTCAGTAAAATCCAATCAGATTTAATTAATATTTAATCTATTTAAAACTAAGAAAACCAATAAAACATTTGTTCCAGAGAATTGGGAGTAACTTAGAAAAATTATTAAAATATTCTACGACTCACAATGTTCGCTTCACTTTTTTCATTATTTTTAAATGGATAATGGATGCCAAATTAAGAAAGTATGAGAAGTAGAGGCTAGTTAATGTTGCAACGGACAGAGAGAGGCGCAATTTATCGTCTCGACTGTTCATAATCACAAATTAATTAGTTTTGTCAGAAGAGTATTAAACATTTAATGTATTTCTTATTTATTTTCAGGTCTCACTCGTCCTGCCTTGTATCCATTTGCAGCCAGTCAATATCCATATCCGATGCTTAGTCCCGATATGACACAAGTGGCGTCATGGTGAGATAATACCAGATAATTATAAATAACTGTATATCTATTTTAAAACGTTTAATATATATATTTCTTATAGGCACACACCAACGGTATACTCAGCGTCTAGTTTTAGAACTCCCTACCCCTCCAGCCTACCAATTAACACAACATTATCGAGGTAAATATATATATATATATAATAATTTGGATAAACTTACATATCTTTTTATTTTGCTTTTAGCGATTTTCCATTTCGATTCTCGCCGAGCTTATTACCTTCAGTTCATGCCAGCCCTCATCATGTTTTGAATGCACATCCAGCGATTGTGGCACCTTCATCCAAACAGGACTGCAGTGTCCATGAGTCTACAACGAATAATCGTTATTCAAGGTAAATTTCTATTCATTTAATATCACTTTAAAAAAATCAATTATTATTTTTTGCCATTTATATTGGGGACATGTACCCCACCGCTGGGAAAGTAGCTCCCTGTGCAGTCTAGTTATTCCAAGAAAATCTATAGTTTAGTCTGGAACTTATATCGTTTACCTTGTGTAGGTGCTTGCCACAATTTCTGTACATACTTTAAGAACTATAGTGCCTATGGTGTCTCGGGCTCCAACTCGCAGAATCTGTAGAGATTCCTAGTTTGCCAAGGTGTGCCTACGATAAACTGCTTTCGCTAGTCTATCAACCTTCTCCTGCTGTGCCTGGGTATTTATTGTAGAGTGAGCAAGTTGTTCTCTCCTATTTCAATTGCCGCCATCTGTTTAATAAATTGTGCTAGCATAAATATATAAATAAAAAGCTGATTTAATTTTTAGTATGTAGAAGAAAAATATTTACATTATTTTATTTCTTGAACGTACTAAACTGCCAACTCTATACAGTTATATAATAGTTTTTTTTTGTTTTAATCAAAGAATAATAAACAAAAATCAGTAAGAAAGGCAGCGGAAGAATCCTTGCAGGTTATTTTATTTTCTCAGATTTGTCCTATACTGCGTATGTATGTATGTATGTACATATGTACATAATGGTTTACAATTGAATAATAGATTATATGTTGTTTATGCAATTACCTGAGGAGTGAAAATATTATATATAATTGACACACAGCGTCGGCTCCTACTGTCATTAAATAGTTGTCAAAAAAACAATTTTATTCAAATTTTAATTTATTAAAACAAGATTAACTCAAATTGGCACGACTGCTGCAGAAAGCCCATGATCAGAGATGGACAAACCATAAAAAATCATATCGATAACTTATTCAAATAGTTTTAGCGATGATTTTTTTAAGGCAATACTTTTGATGCGTGCCGCAACATTTATGCATTAATTGCAATCTCCTTCAATCGTTGGACTCTTTTTTTGTAGGATAATCTTTATTAATTGATAATTTTTATTAATTTAGTTAATTTTATTTTAATATTAATTTATTAAAACAAGATTAACTCAAATTGGCGCGTCTGCTGCGTCGTTAGGTTTATACAAAAAGCCCAACGATGGAAAACAAAATCATATCGATAAGTTATTCAAATAGTTTTAACGATGATTTTTTGAAGCAATACTTTTGATGCGTGCCGCAACATTATGTATTCATTCTCAGTTTCTCCTATTGCTATCCTTTTTTAATCTTATTTTGATGAAACGCATATTATTTACATATATACAACAAGTTTAATTTAAAAAACAACAAAAATCGGTCAATAATATACAGGGTGCAGCAGCAAGAAGCATGTGCATCAAGTTTTATTAAGATATTTTTTAAAGCCAGAGACTCTACTCTCCTGTTGGATGCTGATTCAAATTGAATAAAACGTGCACACATACATATATTTAAATATATATATATATGTATGTACATACATTAAAGATGTCTCACGCAAACTAATTAATATGTACATATACAGCAATTGTAAGTTTTGTGATCATCTAATATTTTCACACTCGGTCATTAACACTTTATCTCAGTCCGTCTAGTTTGTCCATAGGGTCATTGGGTGGGCCCTTAACATACGCCATATTTGATATACCCACAGCCCAATTGAATTCTCACAGACGCACACTGAGACACACTTACGTAAACATTCACAGTTATAGACTTCTGTACTTTCCTATTGGCTCTCACAATAGTTGCGTCTGCGCAAAGAATATCCACCCTTAATTCCTAGCATAGCATTAACCCTGTATGAACAATGGGGTTGCTACGCGTTATTACTACTCAAATTCAAGTTATTCGTATCATATTTTATATTCTTGGTATTATTGGAATTATTAGGAATATATAGTATTTATGAAGTATTATGAATTTAAATTAAATTTACATTTAATTTTTTATTTGTTTTAATTTTTACTGTAAAACAACAATTCTTTTTTTTTTGTTTTGTATAGTACACCACCAAAAATACAGCTATCTTTATTTGGTCTATATTTATATAGATCCAAGTCGCAGAAAACTGTTTACTTTGATACCCTGTAGATTGTCGCACAGTGTAATTTCATAAATAATTTATCATTTAATTATCCGATCGCATCCAAAGAAAGAAATCAATAAATTATTTGATAGTTTGAAAGTTAATGTGTTTAACAATCATGAACTGTCCTGCATTCAAATTATACTTGGATTTCGATTTTCATCGATTTATACGGTTGCGGAAAGGGGCGTGGTCAAATTCTAAAACAAATTTGGTCTGCGTGCAATAATAATAAAATATTGACACCAAATTTGCTAGCCCTAGCTAGTAGAGTCTCTGAGATAGTTGGCACAAATTTAAAATATCCATGTACCCTATGAATAGCGGGTATAAGGAGGCAACATTTATGTTATTTCTCATACTCTACCGATAATGACAATATACAACAAAGCAACAACAAAATACATGTAATTATTTTCAAAATTCAATTAAAAAAAAACTAGAAGCGACCGCCAAATAATTCTTTCATCTAAATTCATGATAAATATAGCCCTATCAGTAATAAAAATAAAAACAAAATCGGTGACGCAAGCAGATATTTAACCTTTACCGAGGATGATTTTTTAAGAGCTATAGGAAAGTTTTTTAAAAAGAAACACATACAATTGAGAGAAATGCATGAAATATTTATTTGAATCGATAGTACGGTGCATATAATTGAATGTTTAAATATTATTTCATGCAAATTTTGAGCGTGACTGCGCCTCAAATGCTCCATCCACTTTGCATTTTCAATTTTGGCATACTCTTTCCAACATTTCGGTACATGCCGGTATCTCACGAATAAATGCTGCTGCTGTTGTACTCCAATGCCTCAAGTGAAGCGTGCTTGTCTCTATAGACATTCGATTTAACATAGCCCCTATAAAAATAGTGGGAAATCTAGCCCATATAGACCCGCTTCAGTGTGTCGATTAAACTGACCACAAAAATGAAAGAAGAAGTGCGCGATGAACTTTCTTAACAGAGCACGCATTTTGTTAATAAAATGCAATAATTTGCAGCGAGTTGTTCGTTTCTAAGACGATTCATGGTTAAATTATAGACCAAACTAAAGATGTTTGACAGTTATAGAAAACACGAAACGTGCATCAGCTGTTAAAACCAGTGTTAAAAAATCACCCTTTCCCAGTTTTTACACCGCTCTACTTTGTGCCAACTGAAAATTTGTATAGGAAATCTGCACTAATCGGAGGCTGTATCTCCTAAACTAAGACGAAAACGAAAACAAAATTAAATTTACTTATTATTTTCGTCGTATCTCGTTGAGATCTATAAGGATCAATCATCATATCTTGGCTCCTTGGAATCTGCAATTTCCCCTGAATAAATTGTATATGATATCGATTTACGATAACGATATGAATTCTGATCGAAATTGTAATGACGCAAGACACACACAAAATTAAGGTTAATCTTATTTTAATAAAATACTAATACGACAGACAGTCAGACGGACAGACATGGCAATATCAACTCGTCTGTTGATGCTGATTAAGAATATATATACTTTATGGGGTGTGCCACGCCTCTTTCTGCCTGTTACACACATTTACGGTTGGTTATAATACCATTCTAGCCTAGGGCTAGTGGAAATAAAAATCTATACATTTATGTATGAACAAAGGTTCGACTTGATACGCAAAATATATACATACATACATACATATGTATAATTAAATATTCCAAAGTACTAACATTGATAATATTCCATGCTAAGACTGTTTTAAGAAATTCCCGTCTTTTTAAACAAAGCTACCATTTTAATATCCCATTATTCCTTGTGGGTAATTTTTGGATTGTGTGTATCGTAAGTGTTAAGGGTGCTTACGAACTGCGAAAAAGTCTTTTCGTCCCTCAACTGTTGCGCAACTGTTTATCTAAGCGAACTTCGATTTGTGATTTTCAGTAGAGTTCGGAAAACTATCGTATATGTTCATATACATACACATATGTTTATGTTTATGTACACTTGTGGTGATGTATATGTATGTATATGTTTATGTAAATATGTGTACGTATTTATACATGTATATGTATATTCCTATGTATATGTATGTATTTTGTATGGATTTTAAATTTTACCTACTGTCTGCACTGCACATTGGGGAATTTGGGCATTTTTAGCGGCAAAAAATAGTTTTTTCAATTTAGACTTCAAACCATTATGTTATATAACAAAAATGTTAATTTAACAGTACTCTGCTAAGGTATCTGATGTCAATGTTAGCAAATGTTTGTGACGCGCACGTTGCCTGATTTGTTTACAAATTTGAAGAGAGAATGATGAAGAATTGGAGTAAACCATATTATTTTTCTGTTCGATATCAATTTTATTTTGTTAATTAAACATAAATTCTCTATACTTTATACTTTATACTTTGCTTCATTACATAAAAAATAAAAAAAAACACACGTGTACACCCAGGAGTTAATTAATTTTTGCTGCAAAAATGACCAAATTGACCAATGTGCACTGTTCCACAGCCAAAAAACAGAATGTAAAGCTCTTTTTGCCGTGTGTAAGTGTACTCTTAATAAAAAGGTTAAGAGAAGTCCTTAAAAGGTGCAGTGCGCAGCAACGCCGGCCTCTCCCTTTCGGAGAGCATACGATAAATAAGAGAGAAATATAGAAATAGCGATAGGTCGTTAACAACCACTGCGTATTGTTAGCTTAAAAGCCCCAAAGTCGGAAGTAATACGTCAAGTTGTTAACCTGCCTCTGACAGTAAATTCAACTCATTTTCAAAATTGCAATAAATAAAGTGATGGTTTATAAATATTTGCAAAAATATATATATGTAATAAGTGCATACAAAATCGGTCGGTACATAAATCCAAGCAAACTTTTAATTTGCAATTAAATTAATAAATGAACTGTGGACATTGTGATTCTCTCTCTCTCCCTCTCTGTAAAAGTTAAACAAATCAAATTGTTGATAATTGAGATATCTGTGAAAAAGAGAAAATTCCGATTAAAATATACTGCATAAAAATATAAATGAGTAAATGAATATATATATATATAAAATTTATGTACACCAATTAATTGTGTTTAAAGCGACAGCCATAATCCTACGCAAGGGATACACACAACTAACCACTTCTACTCCACGCTGATTCATTATATTCTCTCACGAGAAAAGTGAACGAAACAAACGAAATTACAGTATAATCAATAAAACAAAATGCTCGAGAGTTATGTGAAATAAAATGTGAACGAGTGTTAAATAAATGTATAGTAAATAGAATGCAATCTATCAAACATTTCTTGTTTTTTAATGTGTGCGTGTCTGTGTGTGTGTGTGCCATGGATTCCAGATTCCAAATTCCGCAACAGGCAGGCAACAGGGTTATTGTTGTGCATATTGCGCAGCTAAAGGAGCAAGAGCAAAGAGAAACTAAAAGAGACATACAGACGAAGAGAGCAATTTAAAAGAGAGAGAGAGCGACGCTTACAGAGTCTGTGCAAATTTTAAACTATGACAAAATATTTGAAATCCACACAAAATATATATAAAAAAAATAAGAATATTTTAATCAAATAATAGAGAGGGGGGTGGGAAATAAATATAGGGCAAGACGAGAAAAAATCAATTGCTAGAATTTCACGTACGCATTAAAAGGGGGGAAGAACTTTAACTAGAGAACTTTAAGAGAGAGATGTAAATCTATTGTACTCATATAAGAATTGGCATAAAAGTTAACAGAATGTAAGGAATAGCTGCAATTTCTACATTAAATTTAAGCGTAGACATCATTTAATTGTAAAGGGTGATTTTTTAAGAGCTATAGGCAAGTTTTTCAAAAATAGACACATAAAATTGAGAGAAATGCATTAAATGTTTATTTGAATCGATAGTAGGGTGTATATAATTGAATATTTGAAGATTATTTCATGCAAATGTTGAGCGTGACTGTGTTTCAAATGCTCCATTAGATTAGTCCCATTTTGGCATACTCTTTCCAACATTTCGGTACATGCCGGTATCGCATGAATAAATGCTTCAATTTTGTACTCCAATGCGCCAATTAAAGCGGGTTTGTCTCTATAGACATTTGATTTAATATAGCCCCACAAAATATATAGTCGAAAGGCGTTAAATCACACGATCTTTAGTGCTTTAGTGTACCGATTAAACTGCCCACAAAATTGAAAGAAGCAGCGCGCGATGAACTTTCTTAACAGAGCACGCATTTTCATAATAAAATGCAATAATTTGCAGCGCGTTGTTTGTTTGAAGAACTGTAAGATTCAAGGTTAAATTATAGATCAAACTGAAGATGTTTGACAGTGTTGCAAAACACGAAACGTGCGTCTGCTGTTTAAACCAGTGCTGCCAAAAAGATAATAGCTAAAAAATCACCCTTTATTTACAATTTTGGGGCAACATTTTGTGGTCTATTCTTTGCCAACTCTCATTCTTATAGATGCTGTACTTTAGATATACATTTTGAATCGTGCGTGCTATATAATGTTTTCAGCATAATAAATTGTATAACATGCATTTAATATGTTCATTTGTTAATCCCCGAAATGCACTCGCAGAGTTGAATGAAAACAATGTTAGGCCAAGAGGGCAAGTTTGCAGGCCTGCCTCGGCGCACATCAGTGAAGAGCTTTAAGAATTCAATAGTGACAAGTTTATAAAGAGAATAAAATAATAAAAACTTATTGCATAAAGATAGGGTGTGGATAATAATAAGGATACCCCACTCGCTGCAGCCACAAAATAAAAGCACACGATCAATTTCTGCGACAAGATTACAAATAAAAATTGCTCTTTAATGGAGCATATTTTTAGCGCCCCTTCAACGTCTACCTTGATGTCGGAGATATTGTTACGGCAACAGCAACAACAACAACAGCAACAGCAGCAACAGCAACAGCAAAGTGAGCTTTTTCAGCACTGGCCTAAGCTGGAGGATACGGCGACACAAAGTGCCTGGGAGAGAGATACGCTCTTGACCCGCGTCTACAGCAACAAATGCAGCGAAGAACAGCAGCAGCAGCGACAATTCCTGGCCACGCAGCTGCTGTACGCACAGTTTCTACAGCAACCACCAGCCACGCAGTCCTCCGAGATAATAAATAAAACAAACGGAAGTGAAACAATAACGGATAATAGATCCAACTCGACATTAATACAGGATAACAATAACAACATCAATCGTGCATCGTCATCGTCAACGCGGCGTAAACAGGAGACAGATCCCTTCAGTCCGAAGGGCAATCTAATACGGGAGCAAAAAAACGCACTGGGCAGCATTAAGAAAGGTCTCGAGAAGCTAATGCGGCTGTGCAATAGATTCCAACAAAATCTGCGTACACCAAACAACCTGAGTGAGGTGCCGAAGCCAGAGCCAGAGAAAGACGAATTGCGAGACATGGCACTGGAGTTGACAGTGCAGCGTGAGCTGGATAATAATAGAAACAAAATCGAAGCAATGCTCAGCCAAGTGAGGAGACTCCATCAGCAGTGGAGCAGTGCGGAGCTGTACTACCAGCGCAGTCTGCAGCGTTTGGGACTGACAAGTGAGCAGGCGATGGGAACCTCCTCGTTGCCAACCCACGATGTCATGGCGTTGGCAGCCATAGCTCTATCTGCTGAGTATGAACTGCAGCCCAGGACGGAACTGGAGCAGACGGACAGGCCGCAAACGTTGCAGGACATTGAGAATATAATGCTGCAGCAAGCTAATGAGGAGCAGCTACTAAGTCCCCAGACGACTAGCAGCGAGAACGAGGATGAAGATAATGATGAAGATGACGTTGGTGATGATGTAGCAGATAGATCAACATTATCGCCACCACGCTGCCTGTGGCATCCAAGGAATTTGAGAACAAAGGGTTTTATCGAAGGCGCTGGCACAGCAGCGGAAATAATACTTGAATATGCATCGCAGTCGAGATTAAGCTCCTCATCCTCATCATCTTTACTGCATTCGCACGCGCATGAACCTGCGAGTTATCTGACTGACTTCAATTTCCCTCCAACGCCTGCAACGCCGCCGAACAGCAGTAATAGCAGTTGCTCCACAGGAACTGTTTCTGGCAGCAATTGCAAACATCAACACCGACGAAAGTCGCACTATGCACGCAAAATAGAAACATCAAGTGTTGCCGGGAATGTCAGCAATAAATGTCAAACGGAACTTAATGGCAATGCAATTAAATTAGTTGCTATTGCCAGTCTACCTATGGAGAGTCCAACAACAGCAGCGGCGGCAGCTCCTCCCTCTCTTCCTTCCGTTGCCCTAACATCCTCCTCTGCAGTTGCAGCTGTGGCGGCGCTTAAGGAACGCGCCCTAACCGACATGTTTAAGGCTCAATTCAGCGCAATGACTGTTGCCGCTGGTATTTCCAATGAATCGGATATCAAACCTACTTTAAATACAATTGCAACTCGAACTACAGCTGCTTTAAATGAGAACTATGAGGGCCTACTGCTAAGCGATGCGCCCTATGACTTAAGCATTGGAAACAGGCTAAAACAAATGTAATCTAATGCTAATACAAATTACTATATATAATATTTTATTCAGGTATCCAAACTAATGATTATTTGTTCATTTTTTAAATGAAAAAATCCACAAAAAATATCACCAGAAGGTTTTTACTGGTTTTTAATCTTGGCAACTCTTCGTGGTGATGCCAAATTTCATGATTTTTATTTTTTCTCTATAAATTAATGATAATTTGCTAAGTGAAACAAAATTTCGATTACAAAATAACGATTATTTGTTGAGCGTTATTTTTTTCGATTAATAGAATCGCTCAATCTTGGATTATACCTCTTCCAAAAAAGGGGTAATCCATTTCAATTATTTTCGTATCGTATTGACCTTTGATTTTAAATAAGAAACCCCAGTATATATCGTTGGCGACATCGCCCCTCGGCCGATTTTGGGCATGTCTAAATTTCTAATTTAATTTAATTTGTAATAATTATTAGCTCTACTAATATCTAGCTTTTCTGATCTGATTGGGATTTTCTGGGTTTTCTTCAATCCCTGGCTCAGCTAATTATTGTTTAGCCCAGTTTAAATTTGAATTAATTTTTTTTAATTTGTAATTATTAAAGCTTTAATTTTAATTATAATTTCATAATCAGTCGACTGCTATATCCGACTTTAAATAAATAAATAAAATATACTGTATCTGTAGTTTTTACGTGGCGTTCAAAAGCTAATCCATTATATTTCTGGAAGATTGCCGGCATATATGTATTTAGACCAGACAATATTTTAATTGGCCACGTTTTCTATGCCTTTGAATTCAGAACCGAAAATCTTATTGTTTCGGTGTCTACCATGATTTTGGCTTTTGTTTTATTAAGGAAAGGGCCTGAAAATAATTGAAATGGATACTACTTGGACCACTTTATAAGCCTGCAACAAAATTTATATAATATTTTTATTATAAGAAGTGTAATCTTAGTTTGAGCAATATTTTCAATCAAAAAAAATAACGCTCAACAAATAATTATTTTTTTTTTGATAGAAATTTATTCGCTAAAAAAATAATTAATATTTTTAGAACGAAAAAATAAGACTCATTATTTTGTTGAGTTTTAATTTTTATGAGTGATTTTTAGATTAGATTTTTAAATTTTTTTTAGATGCGGATCAAATGCACTGGAAATGTAGGGAGGCAAAGTTCTGCATTACCGGTTCCATTCTCTATTTGCCAATAAGTTTCTCTGTCACGAAAAGAAGTCAGTATTTTGGTCTTTGGTCTTTGGCCTTACCAAAAGGGCACATGATAGGAATATCTTGATCGTGTCTCAGCTTAATTGTAATCCATTAACAACTATCAACTTAAGGGCATTGTTTTTCAAGTTATTGCGGTTGCCAATATATTCATTTTGTGTATAAGTTTGCAAAGTACTTTACAATCTTATAGTGTATAAGTTAAGACACCTACCCGAACCATGTTTAATGCAAGTGCCCTGAGAGCTTTAAGATAAGAGCGAAGCTTTGTCTTCAAACAAAAGCAAAGCTTAAGAGATTCGAACAGTTGTTCTTGAGACATTTTTTTTAAATTATTTATTTGTATTTAATTTTATTTTAAGTCGACTAAATACAGACGATTGAATTATATACAAAGAATTATTTAAAAAGTCAATTAATACAATGAAGCATAAAGGTTAAGTTTACAAAATTTTAAGGTGATTAAATGTAAAATTAATTTAATTTATTTGCATTTAATTTAATTTAATTTATTTGAATTTAATTTAATTTAATTTATTTGAATTTAATTTAATTTATTTAATCACCAGGCAAATTACAAATAGTCTACTTATTATATACGCAGACTATTATGTCTTATTTATTTATTTTTTATTTAATTTAATTTAAAGTCGACTAAATAGAGTCGACTGAATTAGATACAGAGTTATTTAAAAAGTCAATTAATATAATTAAGCATAAAGTTTAAGTTTTCAAAATTTTAAGGTGATTTAATTTAAAATTAATTTAATTTATTTGAATTGAATTTAATTTATTTGAATTAAATTTAATTTATTTGAATTTAATATAATTTAATTTAATCACCAGGCAAATTACAACGAGTCTACTTATTATATACGCAGACTATTATGTATTTTGTCAGCCATTGCAACGGCGACTATTTTTCATAATAAGCGCCCAACGTGGGGCAAGAAACCCATTACCCTGAGATTAACAGTCGACTGCCCTAGACTATTGATCACACTAGGTATGGGATCACACTAAGTATGTCCGTCCGTGCAGCGTGGATCGCTTCTGATCCTCCAGTCTTATAGTGTATATACATACATATATATGTTGATGAACAGGGTAGTTATACTAGGTAAAGCTACAGATAGTAGCCATAGGGGGGGCTATGGGGGCTGTAGCCCCCCCCCATAAGCCAAGGAAAAAAAAAGAAAAGATGCCTCTTCTGGCAAAGAAGGTATTTTCGATCACTGCTAGCATTCCGATTGAGTTCTGGAGACCAAAATTGAAAGCATCGTTTGGAAACGACACCGCAAAATTTTACTCTGATTAGCAAAACAGTACAGAATGAAATTATCGATATTATCGGCCAAGTAATTCGCTGCAAGATTGTCGAAAAAGTTAAGAGAGCGAAATATTTTTCCATAATTTGTGATGAAACAACGGACACAAGTCTCATAATTCAAAAGACGCTATGTATGCGCTATGTTGATGTAGTGGATTTTGTCGTGCGAGAGGATTTTCTCGGGTTCATCCACTTAAGATGGACTGATTCCAAAGCTACACACAAAAGTTACCGTTGAGGAAATAGTGAAATAGTGCAAGAGTATACACAAAGCAAATTTAATAAGCTGCAATGATACAGAGTTGAAATCAGAAATAACCCTATGGCACCAGCATTGCAAGACATCTTCATTTCTACAAGCACAAACAGCGATTGATGCTTCGAAAAGCATAGAGTCAAAAAATTACGGATCGTTTTTTCCGAATGTTGCGACTCTGCTTCAATTATTTGCAACAATACCAGTGACTTCAGCAACATTGGGGGCGTTGTTTTTCAGCGCTCAAAAGACTGATAACATTCCTAAGAGTCAACATTGGTCATTTGAAGAATGAACGAGAGAAAAAATTGCACTGTTATATAGTATTTAAATAAAAACAAATGGCACTATTGTATAGTGTTTAGATAAATATTGTTTAATTAAAAATTAGCACTCCTTCTGAAAACAAAAAGGATAAAGTGGTACTGATTTTAATTTTTCTTGCAAACATCGATTTATAGAAAACTTCCAAGCCCAAAGCAAATCCTAGATCCGCCACTGTAGCCATATATATCCCATAGCTGACATTGGCCGATTACTGTTATATAGCCAGTCGGTTTTATAAGATATTGCAACAACATGCTCTTTTATAACCTTTTAGCACCTTTATAGCTCAATATAATATATATACAGTTACTCATACACCATTTAACCCTACACTAAAATTGCACAACTTTGTGCTATTTATTTATTTTTTTATTTATTTATTTAGTCGGCTATAGCAGTCAACTGATTATGAAATTACAATTAAAATTAAAACTTTAATAATTACAAATTTAAAATTAAATTAAGATAAATTTTATTTTTTATATTTAAATTAATTCAAATTTAAACAATAATTAACTGAGCCAGCATTTGCTGCCAGGGATTGAGGAAAACTCAGAAAATTCCAATCAGATCAGGAAAGTTAGGTATTAGTAGAGTTAATAATTATTAACGTCATATCGTGACACGACGAGCGCACGCGTGTGTAAAATTAAGATTGTGTCCATGGGCGTGCGTGTTCGTGTTTTGAAATTCGGCACGAAATAACACGAACATATATAGCACGTATTTTTACATTAGCAAAAATGTTATATCGATTGTACATGTTACTTGTCGTGAATTCAATCGATGTTTAAAAAAGTACTAATAAATACCAACACAAAAGACGCTGTTTGAGCTGCGATCGATAAGCCGATTTTAAGTTATTTTCAAAGAAATATCATGAATTAATGAACAAAAATAAAAAAAAAAAAAATACGTTTAAAATTTCGTGTTGGACCGTGTTGGGAAAATTTTTAAGCGTGCGTTTTCGTGCGTCTTAAAAACTTTCATTTTTGTGTCGTGCTGAAAAATGACAGTCCATGCCCAACTCTAGTACGGATTCTCAGGAATGTGGGACTTGACCTCATGATGCGCAGAATTGCCATTAACAAAGCGCACTTGTGCCACAGCGTGCATGTCACGCAGCATAATACCGACGGTATTGGAGGGAGTCAGAGCCTTCTTGTCCAGCTTCTTAAACTGATCCTTCACATGCTCAACGTTAAGCTTCAGCCACGATGGCAGGGAAGGGCGCTGATTGGGATATACCCTTGCCAGGAGTTAGAGCTGGAAAGAGCATCGACAATGAATTAATATATCGATGTTTTCTAATTTTTTAAAACATCAAAGTTTTTAAACATCGATGTTCGATGTTAAACTGAGAATTTTATATGGGAAATCAAGACTTTTCGAAGGCTATATCTTCTAAACTAAGCCGAAAACAAAAAATTATTACTTAATATTTTCGTCTTATCTCGTCGAGATTTATAAGCACCAATCGTCATTTATAAGGATTAATCTCCGCTTTTGATTAATTAACTTTATATATAAATTAGTAGCTTGCGCTCTGAAAAACTTCGATATATCGATACATCGATGTCTTTTTATGAAAAAGATCGAATCATCGATGTTTTTATGAAAAAGATCGAAACATCGACGTTTTTATGAAAAAGATCGAAACATCGATGTTTTTATGAAAAAGATAGAAACATCGATGTTTTATGAAAAATATCGAAACATCGATGTTTTTATGAAAAAGATCGAAACATCGATGTTTTTATGAAAATGATCGAAACATCGATGTTTTACGAAAAAGATCGAAACATCGGTGTTTTATGAAAAAGATCGAAACATCGATGTTTTTCAGCTCTACCAGGAGCGTGCATACGAGCCATGATGTTACTAGCTTAGTTTTTTACACTCGGTATACTTGTCGTTAGCTGCGACTCCATAAATAACGCCTTTATTCTTAGTCAGTATCCACATCGACTTCGATATAGTCATATCTGTCTGTCCGTCATTCCAACTGATGGTCTGAATGCCATTAAATTTTGTTTGTCGATTCTTTTTGGATTAGAATTACGCCACGCCTCATTTGAATCTCTCCTATATCAATAGGTTTATTTATTATTTATTTATTTATTTATTTATATATTTATTTATTTATATATTTATTTATTTATATATTTATTTATTTATATATTTATATATTTATATATTTATTTATTTATATATTTATTTGTTTATATATTTATTTATTTATATATTTATTTATTTATATATTTATTTATTTATATATTTATTTATTTATATATTTATATATTTATTTATTTATATATTTTTTTATTTATATATTTATTTATTTATATATTTATTTATTTATATATTTATTTATTTATTTATTTATTTATATATTTATTTATTTATATATTTATTTATTTATATATTTATTTATTTATATATTTATTTATTTATTTATATATTTATTTATTTATATATTTATTTATTTATATATTTATTTATTTATATATTTATTTATTTATATATTTATATATTTGTTTATTATTTATTTAGTTGTGCCATAATTGTCATTTGACCCTCTCTCCTATGTCAATAGGTTTATTTATTAATTATGTATATATTTATTTATATATTTATTTATTTATTTATATATTTGTTTATTTATATATTTATTTATTTATATATTTATTTATTTATATTTATTATATATTCGCTATATATGCATTGTTATTATATATTAGCTATATATGCAGTCAAAATTCGAACTGTGCCCCGTACTTACTTCTATTTAATATCTTCTTTCTTTCTTTGCAGAAATTTGGATAGCAAAAGCTCATCGAATTCGCAAACAAACGATTGTAAAGATAGTTCAAATGATAAAAAGAAACCACATATCAAAAAACCTCTGAATGCATTTATGCTCTACATGAAAGAGATGCGAGCCAAAGTTGTTGCCGAATGCACGCTCAAAGAGTCAGCGGCGATCAATCAGATTTTAGGCCGACGGGTAAGCAATTTTCAATAATAATAATTATCAATTGTAGTAGTTTTATAATCCAATAGTATTATAAAGATTTCAGGAGGGGTTAATCAATATAAAAAAAAAAAAAAAAAAAAAAAAAGAACATTTCGACAAACTGACGCACATTTGAAATTTGATTTGATTTATTCACATTTCTTTTAACGAATATTCTTGGACCTGTTAATTAATTGATTTCTCTCAACCATTGTATATTAATATCAAACATTTTTATAGTGGCACGAACTTTCCCGCGAAGAACAAAGCAAATATTACGAAAAGGCGCGACAAGAGCGCCAATTACATATGGAGTTATATCCAGGGTGGAGTGCACGAGATAACTACGGTTATGTGTCGAAAAAGAAAAAGCGTAAAAAAGACAGATCGACAACGGATTCGGGAGGTATTGCACAAAATTGTCACTTCTTTTTTCTCTCTGACTCTCTCTCACCCTAACCTCTCTCTCTCTACTCACTCTCTACCTCTCCCTACTATTAATTAATTCAAATGAATTCTTTTTTAGTTCACATGTTCTTTCTCTGTTAACTGTCGGTTTTTTAAAAATAATTTCATTGAAATTAACAACATTCATGTACATTAAAACCAAACCCAAACTAAATACAAACACACTACAAAATCATCTACTAACTCCACTCACTACAACAAACTATAGAACTAGAACTAGAACTAACTAATTGAAAACTATACTATGTGTTTTGTGTAAATAATTATCTAAAACTTTTCTCACATAGGCAGAACAAAAAAAAAAAAAACAAATTAAACAAAAAACAATTTCAAAATCAATAAAGCAAGAAAGAAAGTTTCTTTGCAGTTCTTTGACATAAGTATATCGATTAATTCTTCCCATACCAAAAAAATAGAATACTCTCTGGTTTTAATTAAGTTTTTTGCAACTCTTAAAGGCCTGTCTCCAGTTGAATTAAAATTTCTTGCCTCCAGTTGAACTAAAATTACTTGCTTACATTTTGTGCATTATGCCGGCAGCCAGTGTGACCGTTTTAACATACTTTGCTTTGCCAGAATTTAAGCCCTTTTTTTGAAGTATAAAAATACTATACAAAAATACTGTATTGGCTGAGTTGTTAGCGTTGCGCGCACTTCTAGAACAGAGTAGTCCCGGGCTCAACTCCCTTCCTCCCGTCTGTGCAATTTGTGCAAACTCTTTTTAAAATTTATTAAAACTATTTATATTGCCTCTTGTTTTGTATTGAAAGCGTACATTTCGTAAGCAACACAATTGATTATGTTGCGATATCGATATTTCGATTCGATTATTCTGTTACGATATTTATTACGTGCCTGAAGATTGAACAAATATTTCACTAACTAAAATTTAGTCAGACGACTTTGATTTTGTATGGATTTTCTGCCTACAATTTATTTTTAGTTTATCTGGAGACAGGCCTTAATTGCTGAAAATACAATAAATTTATATATTTATATTAATATTTTCAAATGAAAATTAAATTAACGTTGACTAGAATTTTGCAACGCACTTCACTTTTCACTTCAAATTAAGCGCATAAACATATTGGGTTCTTCTTCTAAAAAACGTCCTTACGATAATATATCGATGGTATTAAAGAATAATTTATCGAAAATACTGAGCAGCAGCTTACTAAATACAACAATGCAACATCTTCTTGCATTTTACTACAACAATGCAATATCTTCTTAAGTGATTTTAATGTTACATTAATGACAGGTGCGTTGCAAAATGAATATTGTATACTCTGCAAAGGGTATAAGAATCGGGAGATATAGGTTTTTAATGGCAAAGCCACACACTTCTTTATCGTTGCTAATATCCACAAAATGTAGAGACGACCCTGCAAGATAGTGTTATAGATTTGTATGCGAATCAAGAGACGTAATGAGTTGCTCATTTTCAGTAAATGTTAATTCCAATAAAAACGTATTTAACATACCTGCATATTTAGTTACACGTCCCTTATAATAGTTATACGGCGACATTAACACATGATCAAATATATTTATTATATTTAGTACTTAGAGTCAAAATATTGCAAACTTGCCACTCTCGAAATTTTTATATAAATACATTAATAATGAACCGTACAACGTTTTGCTGTTTTGGTAGAGATATACATAGAAAAAACTGAAGAATTCTAAATTGCCAAATTTCAAATTTCCGTTTGTCTTAAAAGACACTTAAAAGCTTAATCCCCCTTCACCAATATTGGAACTGAGGAACTGAATATTAAAAATACATCAAGTTACGAAACAATACAATCACGCATACATGAACACAAACATGAAGTATTATATATGTATGTATGTATACATATGCATTCATAAAACTTTTACATATGAATTGGCAAGCAAATTCCAGAGCAAAAATATATATAAATAAATTAAAAAAGACACCTAATTTTGTTTTAATTAATGCTTTCATTTTCATGTATATTTATCGATTCTACGTGAATCTAAAAAATAACAAAAATTCAAATGGAAATCAATATTTGAATAAAAATTGGCGTACTGCATGCACCCGAAACCGTCTATTAGATCGATCCGTCAAAGCTTTTCGTAACAAATGATAAAAAACACACAATTTTTAGACAGGCGGGTGCTTTGAATAAATACTATAACTATATATAGCATACATTTTAGCATTGAATTAAATCGATTGATTAATGCCCATATATATATATATGTATACATAAATATATATATATATTTGTATACTTATTTGCAAATTGAATTGATCAATCGAATGAATATATGTATAATTTAAACAATTAAACAAAAACAAATGTTTGCGCATTACAACTCGAAAATCGATTTTCTTGCTTTTGCCTTGTCTGTCATCCACTCGTCCTCCTCGTCCCTCCCCTCGATCGCCCTCACACTGCCAGTGGCATGCATTGGGGCGTGAGGAGCAGGCAAAGTATTACGAGTTGGCACGACGGGAACGCCAGCTGCACATGCAGATGTATCCCGATTGGAGTTCGCGCACAAACGCCTCACGCGGCAAGAAGCGGAAACGGAAGCAAGACGCTATCAACGATGCAGGAGGTTAGACTCTCTTACCTTTCTCTCTCTCTTTCTCTCTCTTTCATTTAAAATTTTGTACTTTATATCTTACCAAAACCAATTCGGGCAAAAAATGTTATATTCTGCTTATACAAATTATAAGAATAGTTACAAATCGAGAACTATTTAACAACAACAACAACAACAACGTCTGTTGCAAAACAATTTATCTGGAATAGTTTTAAATAAAATAAATGGATCAGTCATTAAACTTCACATACGAACCATTTATATTTAATATTTGTACAAACACATATTTGATGCTTTCAATTGTATGTATAACTATTAGTTATAGCATTAGTATAATTATTAGCATATTTGTAAGTATAAGTTGTGGAGTTAATCCTTTAATGTTCTAATTATTAATTACGCTCTTTTCTATTTGAACAATGTGTTCTCTTAGCTCTCTCCCTTAAATGATAGTGACGCTCTCCCGCTCGTTTTGCTTTATTCAACACTATGCTATCGATAGGGTTAACTATAACTAAATAAACTTACGATAGTGTATAGACTAAGGTCACACTTAACAACATAAGACTTAACATAAAAGAGTATAACTTAACAAAGTATATGTATAAGTATAAGTATGTGTATATGTCATTGTCTTTGCATTTGCATTTGTATTTGTATTTGTTTTTGTATTTTAATTTGTATTTGTATTTATATGTGTATTTGTATTTGCATTTGTATTTGTATTTGTATTTGTACTTGTATTTGTATTTGTATTTGTATATGTATTTGTATTTGTATTTGTATATGTATTTGTATTTGTATTTGTATTTGTATTTGTATTTGTATTTGTATTTGTATTTGTATTTGTATTTGTATTTGTATTTGTATTTGTATTTGTATTTGTATTTGTATTTGTATTTGTATTTGTATTTGTATTTGTATTTGTAATTGTAATGGTATTTGTATTTGTATAATATTTGTGTATATATACTATATATAACAAATATACAGATACATTACATACATAAACACATCTTCAAGTCTATAAATATAAGTAAATTGAAACAGGATAAACAGGGAAATCGAAGACATTCCGTTCATCTGAACTAGTTTCTTCTATTTTAATGAAACTTCTTACACACACTTTCTATTCTAAAGAATCGACTTATAAAAATTCCGATTACCATAAAATATAAATATATACCATAACAGATTGGGGAATTTGGTAATTTTTGCGGCAAAAATAAATTGATATTAAGGATTTTTTGGTGCCAACGTATTCTTAGGACTTCAAACCATTATGTTATATAACAGAAATGTTAATTGAACAGTACTCTGTTAAGATGTCTGATGTCAATGTTAGCAAATGTTTGCGACGCGCACTTTGCCTTACAAATTGCTTACAAATTTTTTTGTATGTCGGGATTTGATTAATTTCGTCCATATTTCACAACTTAAGCACTTGTTAAGGCAGAATAATGTGAAACGAATGAAACGAAATAATGTGACGAACGCACCAGCTAATTCTCCAATTGAATGTCACGCGCTGCAGTATTCCTGCACTCCATTTCGCAAACAACAGACAGTCATCTCTGTCCCACGCCAAGCCACTTCACATTAAACGCACGACAGCTGCATATAGTGTCACTCTCTTCTCTCTCTATGACCACCTGGCAAAATAAAGGAGTAAAGCATACTCGCCTATATTGATGCTGTTCTATCACTGTTATAATACTGTTATATCACTAATATTTCAAATCATGGCTTCGACATGGACATGTAAAAACTCGTAATTTTTCAAAGTCAATCATTTTTAAAACGTGCGTGATCTTTTAGTAACTCGTAAATAAAGAAGAAAAGTAAATTTCAACTGTGAATAGACTGTGAGAGTCCATGTCTGTGTTGTAGATCGTTCAATTCTTCATACAGTGTAATAAGTCTCAAATTCCGACGCAAAAATTACCAAATTCCCAAATAAACGAACAATCAGTACGTCAAATTAAGAACAATTAGATTTCATTTTGCTCTCTTCTTTTCATGAACAATGTTATAAAATGCTGTAGTACTAATTGGAGGAGAACAAATTGTAAACGTAGTCGTAACGCGTGTTGTTTAATTAATTAGTCGATTGCGTTATATCATGGCTAGTATTAGATTTACTTTAAATGAACAGACGTTTTGGTTAAGCGTAATAAACGTTGGCCCGCATGGCCGTTGAAGAGAAAGTGGCGCGTCGTTGCCGATCGAATTCTTATTCTCCAGTGTGCATACGTCTTATTAAATACGTCGTGTGCATACGTCTTATTAAAAAATACCAACAGTTTTTATCGTTGGGAACATATCGATACGGTTTAATATAAGTAGTATTTATCGTTTTATAAAATTTAAAAATGTTGCAGTATTTTTTGATGTGATGTGTTTGTGTATGTATTGTATTTATTTTGTTCCTTTAGTATACATATGTATGCATATATCTATATTCCCATTAAGTATATAGAAAATAACTTGTTATTTATTTTAATAAGTATGTAGGTGTAACTAAGTTAAATTAATTAAAATCAACAACATAGTGCTAACTCTGTCATTGATGTCATTAACTCATAAATGACTGACATACATACATTGCTTAAATACACATTGTAGTCACTTTGTAGTATCTTATTGAATGTTTCTTACACCTTCTTACTGCCATACTAACAAATTAATGAAAGCAATAATCACATATTGGAAGTTAAAATAAAAATAAATTAACTTAATTTATTTCAATATTTTTCGTAGGCAACAACATGAAGAAGTGCCGAGCTCGTTTCGGTCTGGATCAGCAAAATCAATGGTGCAAACCCTGCAGGTAGGTGGTAACTCTATATATATATATATATATATATATAGATCTTATGGCAAAAAGAAAACCTTCTTTATTATCATTACATCACATATCACATACATACATAGTACGCGTAAACAATGAAAAATGTTGGGTGTACAGAGAAAGCGATATACAATAGATCGAAGATATCGATAAGCTCAAGAATGTTGTGCCTAAAATATTAAATCATAGACTTAGTTGTACTTTAACACTCAATCAAAATACTATATATACATACACCTAATTGAGATTTACTGCTAATTACCAGTACATTATGCTATGTGCATATAGAATAACGATCACGACCCGATATCTTATTGCATGTGATACCAAATGTTGCGTCCTCTTCCAAAAACCCAAAGCCCGCACTTTGCACAGGTTTCCTCAGATCTTTTATATACATACATATCCATCCAATTAACTTTGGTTTTGACAAAGCCGATCGGGTGTGATCGAAACAATATAAATCGCATCAGAATTAATAACACAGAAACAATTTAACATATATATATAAGAAAGAAACTATCTATCGGCATAGCTCGATAATATTATGAAAGCATATTTCAAAAGTATAAACAAACAAAAGGTCAACAAGACACACACACACACACAACAATTCATTAACATTTATGTATACATACATATGTTATTGCGAACATTCAACAGCAATATATCAATTTATAAACACATAGAAAATATCAAAAAATACTTTTAAAAATACTTCTCTTTTATTTTTATATGAATATTGAATTCTGCAATATTCTGCAAGTTATTAAAGGTGTCTGTCTGTCTGTCCGTCTGTCTGTGCCAATGCAAACCAGTGTCCCCAGTTGTAGTATCTTAATAAATCAAGATAAATAAATTTTGTTGCATGTTAAATAAGTTAGAACAAGCCAGGTCGGTTCAATATATCGTATAGCTGTCATAAAGTTCATCTTTTAAGGTGATCCAAGAATCTATTTAGCTATTTTTCCATGTCTTTATATTTCATGGAAGGCGCAATATCTGGCGAATATAGCGTGTGTGGCCTGGCACTTCCCACTAGAGTGTTCTCAAGTAGTTTTCGCAACGTGAATACGTGATTTGCCATGCAGTAAAATCACTTTATTGTGCCCGTTGCACGTTTTCTGGCCTGTTTTTCGCGCAGTGAAGCATTATCTGGTAGTCTTCAAGATTTTATCCACCTTGGGTTGCTGCAATCAATCCATTTCTGATCGACAAAGAAAACTCTTCCTGGAGCAATTGTTTACTTCCCGCTAATGATGATTATTTGGCTTTAAATTAGACATTTCCGCACAACCACAAATATATAATACAATAACAAAATCATTTATTTATTAAAGTGGTTTGTTTAACATATGTCTCAGCTTGGCTTATGACGTTTTGGTTAAGTCAAAATCAATCATCATTTACTTCTAGAGCGGGAATTTAGTTGCACACCTAATAAATGTAATGTGCTTGTACAATTTCTATAGCTGCCATGAATTTATCAGGTTTTTTTTTGTATAAAGGCCATGAGTATTTATCGAATTAAATTCGAACTTATCGATACCAATCAATGTTACTTGTCACTTTCGTCACAGTGGGACAATTATACAGTGCCGCTCAACTGAATAGGTTTGAAAAATCTTCCTCACATTTTATTCTCTTTTTTTGGTCCAATTGCGTTTTTTTCTATCATTTTTTTTTGTTTAGAACCTTCAATTGCTTACTTATTATGTGCAAGAAAAAAGTAACGGGACAAATGCAACGGTAATTCGGAATTTCGCTGTCATCGTGAAATGTGTGCAATATTTTTGGCTCATGTGAATAGGTTTTACACTTTTGACTTCACTTTTTGTTTGACCGCGTGATTGAAAAGAGTTGAATTCTTTTGTATTCTAAAATTAAAATCATCTTTTATCATTTTTTTTCTAAAATGGGCCGCGGAAAACCTTTAACCGATTTTGAATCCGGCTTAAAAATATGCAACAATACCATCAGAGAGGCGACTTATTCTACGAACTGCCTAAAATTCTCACCATTCTGCTGGAAAAATTAAGGAAAAATGTGGTGTACCATAAATGCTAGTGTGGCTACGGTAAAACCTATTCAGTTGAGCCAAAAAAAATGAATATTTTTTGATATGTTTTTGAAAAAAAAATAAAAATGATATAAAAACAAAACTAAGAGATCAGAAACTATTGCTATTTAACAAATTACTGATCTATTCATACATCAAAATTTATTTCGCTTAAAACGGATTGCATATAACTAAGATACAACGTTTCAAACCTAAGCGAATAGTCAAATCTATTCAGTTGAGCGGCACTGTATACAATTATATCATATATTATATGCTAAACTTTTAAAAAAACATCAAACACTAATAAGTCTGATGAGGGGAGAATTCCGCCGATTTGGAAGTAAAATAAAAGATGCTGCGTTTGATGTAGAGTTTAATATTATTTATTGTTCGCGACTCCGCGCGGCGATCTGCTTGCGTTCCCTTTCTTGTTCTCAACTCTAATAAACTAAACATAACAGTTTTCTCTCTGTTCGCTAACATTCTGTTATTCCTATGTTCTGTTTACAGACGCTTAAAAATGGAAATATTTTACCTAATTTCAACATAGTCGCATCGCAAATTGCAGGCAGAGCTAGTTAGAATTGTGATCAACAAATTTATTCACTGTTTATTGACTGATCAGATTGCAAATCCGACAATATATGAATATACTCTGTGATGTTACAATCATATATACTTAGTTTATTTTCTCTTTTGAGCATTTTCAATAGTTAAGTAAACAAAACAATATTAAAATCGGTGTCAATAAAAAATATCAATTTTGAGCTTTGAAATAAGTCAATGTAAAGCAAAATATATGCGTTTAAGATTTGTATTGATTAGAATCTTATGATTATGATTACAAGTTGATTATAAAGAGTTACATATGTATACATATTTTAATGTATTTAATTAATCAGCTTAAAGCTTTAGAGACTATTAACGTCTATAGGGAAATAATACAATTTGTTAGGAATTACAAGAGTTTAAACTTAAATCTAGTCCAAAGTCTACATAGCGCAGTTTCAATTCTCTCCCTAGCCAGAGAAACTGATCTGACGTGCCAAGTATAGCTTAATTCTTAGATAAATCAGTGTGACCAATTACAACAACGATAAAAACGCATACAACGAAATACTAAATCCAAGTGCCGTGCCCTCTATCGGTGACAAATTTTTATATTACTTAACTAATAGGGTTGCCGAATTTTTTTAAAATATCGTATCGATGATTTTTTTGGATTTTTAAAAATATCAATTTGATATAATATATATCATTTTAAAATATCGATATGTCAGATATTTTCGATATTTTTAAATTTTTCTTTAATTCCAAAAAAAATATATCCGTCCCACGATAAAAAGATGTATGTGTGTACATATATTTGTAAATAATAAATTAAATTTATTTTTAATTTAATTTTAAACTTATTAATAATAATTATAATTATAATAACCTTGACCTTGAGTCAGCTAAAAATGTTTATAATTATAATATTTAATATTAATTAAACCTTTCGATTTTTCGGATCTCTTTATAAGAAGGATTGCCACTTTATTGGCAAGACCTAAGAAGGATTCAATATTCAAATATATCCCAAAAAAATATCGCATATTCGATATATCGCCAAAACCAATATCGCGATATAAATATATCGATTTGAAGAAATATCATTCGACATATCGATATTTTGATATATTTCCGGCATCCCTATTAACTAACTATCGATAACCAACTTATCCGTTCCGCGACACTCATAATTTCTTCAATAATTTCTGTGTTTATTGTATTGTCCGATCAAATTGAGGATGATACGTAGATCAGCTTAGAATATGTCAAAGTTGTATCTATTATATGTCACTTTAAAAAGCCAACCTTTGAAATAAAGTTGAACTGGAATCTGCCTGCCAAAATTTGGTTTTTTTTAGCTTTTATAACAGATGAGATCTGTTTGTTCATACAGAATATCAGTGGTAATTGTGTGGCTCTATTACTATTACTTAACTAACTATCGATAGCCAACTTATCCGACAATACCCATGCAACTGAATTCTACACATCGTCAAATAAGTTGACGAGTAGACAGTGTACTTGAATTTATTAAATTCATATACATAATGCAAAATTATTAGAAAACATATGCCTCACATTCCAGCAAAAATGGTAACCCAAATTCAATATAGTTATTCAATAAATTGCATTTTTATATTATACAGTATAATGTGCTTAACTCCGTCACCATGTTTGACTCAAAAAAATGTGCACTTATCCTAAAAATGCACTTAACCTTACCCATTTCGAAAAATAGATTTGTAAACAAACTATGTACTTGCCATTTATATGGCATTGCCAAGCATAAGTAAAGGGTCATGCGCAGTTTGGCGCCACGATCAAAACGAACACTATAATCGGTGGCGTCCTTTTCACTTTACTAGCAAAGAGTGACGATCTATAATAACAACGAACAATTGATGGCGCTTTTGCCAAGTCAAGCAAAAGGTGGCGCACTTAACTTATGTATTTGG
>JAEIFQ010000265.1:0-14469 GCA_018904025.1 Zaprionus vittiger | reverse complement strand
AAATTTACATATATTTTGTTGTTGGCCAATTCTGAGTAAAGCGTCACAATGATGCGCACAGTGGCCTACAAGCGATTTATTTCAAACGAAATGTTATATAGACACAATAATGTTTTATTCTATGAGTTGCATATTGGGTGAGAGTTTTGGCGCATGAAACTATAACTCGTTGGTCGGCAGACTGGCGTCAATGAAGATTATGAATAACTCAAGATGCTTTCAGAATATCATATGTTTGCCGCATTGAAAAATAGTTTTGTTGAAGAATAGAGTGCCGCAGCCAAAAAATTTTTTGCCTGCAGCGCGCTGTTTTTCTAAATACTTTGAATTTTCTTGCATGTTCAGTTCTCATTTCAAATGAATCGGATTGTTGGACACTGTACCGTCACAAAATGTTGCAGGCAGACTGGCGCCTTGCACAAAAACGCAACAACAAAATAAGGGGCAATAGAAGGGTCGATAACGTTCCTTTTATACACGGCAAAGGGGCAATAGAAGGGTCGATAACGTTCCTTTTATACACGGCAAAGGGGCAATAGAAGGGTCGATAACGTTCCTTTTATACACGGCAAAGGGGCAATAGAAGGGTCGATAACGTTCCTTTTATACACGGCATGGCGGCAATAGAAGGGTCGATAACGTTCCTTTTATACACGGCAAAGGGGCAATAGAAGGGTCGATAACGTTCCTTTTATACACGGCATGGCGGCAATAGAAGGGTCGATAACGTTCCTTTTATACACGGCAAAGGGTCAATAAAAGGGTCGATAACGTTCCTTTTATACACGGCAAAGGGGCAATAGAAGGGTCGATAACGTTCCTTTTATACACGGCAAAGGGGCAATAGAAGGGTCGATAACGGCCCTTTTATACACGGCAAAGGGTCATTAGAAGGGTCGATAACGTTCCTTTTATACACGGCATGGCGGCAATAGAAGGGTCGATAACGTTCCTTTTATACACGGCATGGCGGCAATAGAATGGTCGATAACGTTCCTTTTATACACGGCAAAGGGTCAATAGAAGGGTCGATAACGTTCCTTTTATACACGGCAAAGGGTCATTAGAAGGGTCGATAACGTTCCTTTTATACACGGCAAAGGGTCAATAGAAGGGTCGATAACGTTCCTTTTATACACGGCAAAGGGTCAATAGAAGGGTCGATAACGTTCCTTTTATACACGGCAAAGGGTCAATAGAAGGGTCGATAACGTTCCTTTTATACACGGCAAAGGGTCAATAGAAGGGTCGATAACGTTCCTTTTATACACGGCAAAGGGTCAATAGAAGGGTCGATAACGTTCCTTTTATACACGTCAAAGGGTCAGTAGAAGGGTCGATAACGTTCCTTTTATACACGGCAAAGGGTCAATAGAAGGGTCGATAACGTTCCTTTTATACACGTCAAAGGGTCAGTAGAAGGGTCCTTTTATACACGGCAAAGGGGCAATAGAAGGGTCGATAACGTTCCTTTTATACACGGCAAAGGGGCAATAGAAGGGTCGATAACGTTCCTTTTATACACGGCAAAGGGGCAATAGAAGGGTCGATAACGTTCCTTTTATACACGGCAAAGGGTCAATAGAAGGGTCGATAACGTTCCTTTTATACACGGCAAAGGGTCAATAAAAGGGTCGATAACGTTCCTTTTATACACGGCATGGCGGCAATAGAAGGGTCGATAACGTTCCTTTTATACACGGCAAAGGGGCAATAGAAGGGTCGATAACGTTCCTTTTATACACGGCAAAGGGGCAATAGAAGGGTCGATAACGTTCCTTTTATACACGGCAAAGGGGCAATAGAAGGGTCGATAACGTTCCTTTTATACACGGCATGGCGGCAATAGAAGGGTCGATAACGTTCCTTTTATACACGGCAAAGGGTCAATAAAAGGGTCGATAACGTTCCTTTTATACACGGCAAAGGGGCAATAGAAGGGTCGATAACGTTCCTTTTATACACGGCAAAGGGGCAATAGAAGGGTCGATAACGGCCCTTTTATACACGGCAAAGGGTCATTAGAAGGGTCGATAACGTTCCTTTTATACACGGCATGGCGGCAATAGAAGGGTCGATAACGTTCCTTTTATACACGGCATGGCGGCAATAGAAGGGTCGATAACGTTCCTTTTATACACGGCATGGCGGCAATAGAAGGGTCGATAACGTTCCTTTTATACACGGCAAAGGGGCAATAGAAGGGTCGATAACGTTCCTTTTATACACGGCAAAGGGTCATTAGAAGGGTCGATAACGTTCCTTTTATACACGGCAAAGGGTCAATAGAAGGGTCGATAACGTTCCTTTTATACACGGCAAAGGGTCAATAGAAGGGTCGATAACGTTCCTTTTATACACGGCAAAGGGGCAATAGAAGGGTCGATAACGTTCCTTTTATACACGGCATGGCGGCAATAGAATGGTCGATAACGTTCCTTTTATACACGGCAAAGGGTCAATAGAAGGGTCGATAACGTTCCTTTTATACACGGCAAAGGGTCAATAAAAGGGTCGATAACGTTCCTTTTATACACGGCAAAGGGGCAATAGAAGGGTCGATAACGTTCCTTTTATACACGGCAAAGGGGCAATAGAAGGGTCGATAACGGCCCTTTTATACACGGCAAAGGGTCATTAGAAGGGTCGATAACGTTCCTTTTATACACGGCATGGCGGCAATAGAAGGGTCGATAACGTTCCTTTTATACACGGCATGGCGGCAATAGAAGGGTCGATAACGTTCCTTTTATACACGGCATGGCGGCAATAGAAGGGTCGATAACGTTCCTTTTATACACGGCAAAGGGGCAATAGAAGGGTCGATAACGTTCCTTTTATACACGGCAAAGGGTCATTAGAAGGGTCGATAACGTTCCTTTTATACACGGCAAAGGGTCAATAGAAGGGTCGATAACGTTCCTTTTATACACGGCAAAGGGTCAATAGAAGGGTCGATAACGTTCCTTTTATACACGGCAAAGGGGCAATAGAAGGGTCGATAACGTTCCTTTTATACACGGCATGGCGGCAATAGAATGGTCGATAACGTTCCTTTTATACACGGCAAAGGGTCAATAGAAGGGTCGATAACGTTCCTTTTATACACGGCAAAGGGTCAATAGAAGGGTCGATAACGTTCCTTTTATACACGGCAAAGGGTCATTAGAAGGGTCGATAACGTTCCTTTTATACACGGCAAAGGGTCAATAGAAGGGTCGATAACGTTCCTTTTATACACGGCAAAGGGTCAATAGAAGGGTCGATAACGTTCCTTTTATACACGGCAAAGGGTCAATAGAAGGGTCGATAACGTTCCTTTTATACACGGCAAAGGGTCAATAGAAGGGTCGATAACGTTCCTTTTATACACGGCAAAGGGTCAATAGAAGGGTCGATAACGTTCCTTTTATACACGTCAAAGGGTCAGTAGAAGGGTCGATAACGTTCCTTTTATACACGGCAAAGGGTCAATAGAAGGGTCGATAACGTTCCTTTTATACACGTCAAAGGGTCAGTAGAAGGGTCCTTTTATACACGGCAAAGGGGCAATAGAAGGGTCGATAACGTTCCTTTTATACACGGCATGGCGGCAATAGAAGGGTCGATAACGTTCCTTTTATACACGGCAAAGGGTCAATAAAAGGGTCGATAACGTTCCTTTTATACACGGCATGGCGGCAATAGAAGGGTCGATAACGTTCCTTTTATACACGGCAAAGGGGCAATAGAAGGGTCGATAACGTTCCTTTTATACACGGCAAAGGGGCAATAGAAGGGTCGATAACGTTCCTTTTATACACGGCATGGCGGCAATAGAAGGGTCGATAACGTTCCTTTTATACACGGCAAAGGGGCAATAGAAGGGTCGATAACGTTCCTTTTATACACGGCAAAGGGGCAATAGAAGGGTCGATAACGTTCCTTTTATACACGGCATGGCGGCAATAGAAGGGTCGATAACGTTCCTTTTATACACGGCAAAGGGTCAATAAAAGGGTCGATAACGTTCCTTTTATACACGGCAAAGGGGCAATAGAAGGGTCGATAACGTTCCTTTTATACACGGCAAAGGGGCAATAGAAGGGTCGATAACGGCCCTTTTATACACGGCAAAGGGTCATTAGAAGGGTCGATAACGTTCCTTTTATACACGGCATGGCGGCAATAGAAGGGTCGATAACGTTCCTTTTATACACGGCATGGCGGCAATAGAAGGGTCGATAACGTTCCTTTTATACACGGCATGGCGGCAATAGAAGGGTCGATAACGTTCCTTTTATACACGGCAAAGGGGCAATAGAAGGGTCGATAACGTTCCTTTTATACACGGCAAAGGGTCATTAGAAGGGTCGATAACGTTCCTTTTATACACGGCAAAGGGTCAATAGAAGGGTCGATAACGTTCCTTTTATACACGGCAAAGGGTCAATAGAAGGGTCGATAACGTTCCTTTTATACACGGCAAAGGGGCAATAGAAGGGTCGATAACGTTCCTTTTATACACGGCATGGCGGCAATAGAATGGTCGATAACGTTCCTTTTATACACGGCAAAGGGTCAATAGAAGGGTCGATAACGTTCCTTTTATACACGGCAAAGGGTCAATAGAAGGGTCGATAACGTTCCTTTTATACACGGCAAAGGGTCATTAGAAGGGTCGATAACGTTCCTTTTATACACGGCAAAGGGTCAATAGAAGGGTCGATAACGTTCCTTTTATACACGGCAAAGGGTCAATAGAAGGGTCGATAACGTTCCTTTTATACACGGCAAAGGGTCAATAGAAGGGTCGATAACGTTCCTTTTATACACGGTAAAGGGTCAATAGAAGGGTCGATAACGTTCCTTTTATACACGGCAAAGGGTCAATAGAAGGGTCGATAACGTTCCTTTTATACACGTCAAAGGGTCAGTAGAAGGGTCGATAACGTTCCTTTTATACACGGCAAAGGGTCAATAGAAGGGTCGATAACGTTCCTTTTATACACGTCAAAGGGTCAGTAGAAGGGTCCTTTTATACACGGCAAAGGGGCAATAGAAGGGTCGATAACGTTCCTTTTATACACGGCATGGCGGCAATAGAAGGGTCGATAACGTTCCTTTTATACACGGCAAAGGGTCAATAAAAGGGTCGATAACGTTCCTTTTATACACGGCATGGCGGCAATAGAAGGGTCGATAACGTTCCTTTTATACACGGCAAAGGGGCAATAGAAGGGTCGATAACGTTCCTTTTATACACGGCAAAGGGGCAATAGAAGGGTCGATAACGTTCCTTTTATACACGGCATGGCGGCAATAGAAGGGTCGATAACGTTCCTTTTATACACGGCAAAGGGGCAATAGAAGGGTCGATAACGTTCCTTTTATACACGGCAAAGGGGCAATAGAAGGGTCGATAACGTTCCTTTTATACACGGCATGGCGGCAATAGAAGGGTCGATAACGTTCCTTTTATACACGGCAAAGGGTCAATAAAAGGGTCGATAACGTTCCTTTTATACACGGCAAAGGGGCAATAGAAGGGTCGATAACGTTCCTTTTATACACGGCAAAGGGGCAATAGAAGGGTCGATAACGGCCCTTTTATACACGGCAAAGGGTCATTAGAAGGGTCGATAACGTTCCTTTTATACACGGCATGGCGGCAATAGAAGGGTCGATAACGTTCCTTTTATACACGGCATGGCGGCAATAGAAGGGTCGATAACGTTCCTTTTATACACGGCATGGCGGCAATAGAAGGGTCGATAACGTTCCTTTTATACACGGCAAAGGGGCAATAGAAGGGTCGATAACGTTCCTTTTATACACGGCAAAGGGTCATTAGAAGGGTCGATAACGTTCCTTTTATACACGGCAAAGGGTCAATAGAAGGGTCGATAACGTTCCTTTTATACACGGCAAAGGGTCAATAGAAGGGTCGATAACGTTCCTTTTATACACGGCAAAGGGTCAATAGAAGGGTCGATAACGTTCCTTTTATACACGGCATGGCGGCAATAGAAGGGTCGATAACGTTCCTTTTATACACGGCAAAGGGTCAATAGAAGGGTCGATAACGTTCCTTTTATACACGGCAAAGGGTCAATAGAAGGGTCGATAACGTTCCTTTTATACACGGCAAAGGGGCAATAGAAGGGTCGATAACGTTCCTTTTATACACGGCATGGCGGCAATAGAAGGGTCGATAACGTTCCTTTTATACACGGCATGGCGGCAATAGAAGGGTCGATAACGTTCCTTTTATACACGGCATGGCGGCAATAGAAGGGTCGATAACGTTCCTTTTATACACGGCATGGCGGCAATAGAAGGGTCGATAACGTTCCTTTTATACACGGCAAAGGGGCAATAGAAGGGTCGATAACGTTCCTTTTATACACGGCAAAGGGTCATTAGAAGGGTCGATAACGTTCCTTTTATACACGGCAAAGGGTCAATAGAAGGGTCGATAACGTTCCTTTTATACACGGCAAAGGGTCAATAGAAGGGTCGATAACGTTCCTTTTATACACGGCAAAGGGTCAATAGAAGGGTCGATAACGTTCCTTTTATACACGGCATGGCGGCAATAGAAGGGTCGATAACGTTCCTTTTATACACGGCAAAGGGTCAATAGAAGGGTCGATAACGTTCCTTTTATACACGGCAAAGGGTCAATAGAAGGGTCGATAACGTTCCTTTTATACACGGCAAAGGGGCAATAGAAGGGTCGATAACGTTCCTTTTATACACGGCATGGCGGCAATAGAAGGGTCGATAACGTTCCTTTTATACACGGCATGGCGGCAATAGAAGGGTCGATAACGTTCCTTTTATACACGGCAAAGGGGCAATAGAAGGGTCGATAACGTTCCTTTTATACACGGCAAATGGTCATTAGAAGGGTCGATAACGTTCCTTTTATACACGGCAAAGGGTCAATAGAAGGGTCGATAACGTTCCTTTTATACACGGCAAAGGGTCAATAGAAGGGTCGATAACGTTCCTTTTATACACGGCAAAGGGTCAATAGAAGGGTCGATAACGTTCCTTTTATACACGGCATGGCGGCAATAGAAGGGTCGATAACGTTCCTTTTATACACGGCAAAGGGTCAATAGAAGGGTCGATAACGTTCCTTTTATACACGGCAAAGGGTCAATAGAAGGGTCGATAACGTTCCTTTTATACACGGCAAAGGGGCAATAGAAGGGTCGATAACGTTCCTTTTATACACGGCATGGCGGCAATAGAAGGGTCGATAACGTTCCTTTTATACACGGCAAAGGGTCAATAGAAGGGTCGATAACGTTCCTTTTATACACGGCAAAGGGTCAATAGAAGGGTCGATAACGTTCCTTTTATACACGGCAAAGGGTCATTAGAAGGGTCGATAACGTTCCTTTTATACACGGCAAAGGGTCAATAGAAGGGTCAATAACGTTCCTTTTATACACTGCAAAGGGTCAATAAAAGGGTCGTTAACGTTCCTTTATACACGGCAAAGGGTCAATAGAAGGGTCGATAACGTTCCTTTTATACACGGCAAAGGGTCAATAGAAGGGTCGATAACGTTCCTTTTATACACGGCAAAGGGTCAATAGAAGGGTCGATAACGTTCCTTTTATACACGGCAAAGGGTCAATAGAAGGGTCGATAACGTTCCTTTTATACACGGCAAAGGGTCAATAGAAGGGTCGATAACGTTCCTTTTATACACGGCATGGCGGCAATAGAAGGGTCGATAACGTTACTTTTATACACGGCAAAGGGTCAATAGAAGGGTCGATAACGTTCCTTTTATACACGGCAAAGGGTCAATAGAAGGGTCGATAACGTTCCTTTTATACACGGCAAAGGGTCAATAGAAGGGTCAATAACGTTCCTTTTATACACTGCAAAGGGTCAATAAAAGGGTCGTTAACGTTCCTTTTATACACGGCAAAGGGTCAATAGAAGGGTCGATAACGTTCCTTTTATACACGGCAAAGGGTCATTAGAAGGGTCGATAACGTTCCTTTTATACACGGCATGGCGGCAATAGAAGGGTCGATAACGTTCCTTTTATACACGGCAAAGGGGCAATAGAAGGGTCGATAACGTTCCTTTTATACACGGCAAAGGGTCATTAGAAGGGTCGATAACGTTCCTTTTATACACGGCAAAGGGTCAATAGAAGGGTCGATAACGTTCCTTTTATACACGGCAAAGGGTCAATAGAAGGGTCGATAACGTTCCTTTTATACACGGCAAAGGGGCAATAGAAGGGTCGATAACGTTCCTTTTATACACGGCATGGCGGCAATAGAAGGGTCGATAACGTTCCTTTTATACACGGCAAAGGGTCAATAGAAGGGTCGATAACGTTCCTTTTATACACGGCAAAGGGTCAATAGAAGGGTCGATAACGTTCCTTTTATACACGGCAAAGGGTCATTAGAAGGGTCGATAACGTTCCTTTTATACACGGCAAAGGGTCAATAGAAGGGTCAATAACGTTCCTTTTATACACTGCAAAGGGTCAATAAAAGGGTCGTTAACGTTCCTTTTATACACGGCAAAGGGTCAATAGAAGGGTCGATAACGTTCCTTTTATACACGGCAAAGGGTCAATAGAAGGGTCGATAACGTTCCTTTTATACACGGCAAAGGGTCAATAGAAGGGTCGATAACGTTCCTTTTATACACGGCAAAGGGTCAATAGAAGGGTCGATAACGTTCCTTTTATACACGGCAAAGGGTCAATAGAAGGGTCGATAACGTTCCTTTTATACACGTCATGGCGGCAATAGAAGGGTCGATAACGTTACTTTTATACACGGCAAAGGGTCAATAGAAGGGTCGATAACGTTCCTTTTATACACGGCAAAGGGTCAATAGAAGGGTCGATAACGTTCCTTTTATACACGGCAAAGGGTCAATAGAAGGGTCAATAACGTTCCTTTTATACACTGCAAAGGGTCAATAAAAGGGTCGTTAACGTTCCTTTTATACACGGCAAAGGGTCAATAGAAGGGTCGTTAACGTTCCTTTTATACACGGCAAAGGGTCAATAGAAGGGTCAATAACGTTCCTCTTATACACGGCATGGCGGCAATAGAAGGGTCGATAACGTTCCTTTTATACACGGCAAAGGGTCATTAGAAGGGTCGATAACGTTCCTTTTATACACGGCAAAGGGTCAATAGAAGGGTCGATAACGTTCCTTTTATACACGGCAAAGGGTCAATAGAAGGGTCAATAACGTTCCTTTTATACACGGCAAAGGGTCAATAAAAGGGTCGTTAATAGAAGGGTCGCTAACGTTCCTTTTATACACGGCAAAGGGTCGATAAAAGGGTCGATAACGTTCCTTTTATACACGGCAAAGGGGCATTAGAAGGGTCGATAACGTTCCTTTTATACACGGCAAAGGGTCAATAGAAGGGTCGATAACGTTACTTTTATACACGGCAAAGGGTCAATAGAAGGGTCGATAACGTTCCTTTTATACACGGCAAAGGGTCAATAGAAGGGTCGATAACGTTCCTTTTATACACGGCAAAGGGTCAATAGAAGGGTCGATAACGTTCCTTTTATACACGGCAAAGGGTCAATAGAAGGGTCGATAACGTTCCTTTTATACACGGCAAAGGGGCAATAGAAGGGTCGATAACGTTCCTTTTATACACGGCATGGCGGCAATAGAAGGGTCGATAACGTTCCTTTTATACACGGCAAAGGGTCAATAGAAGGGTCGATAACGTTCCTTTTATACACGGCAAAGGGTCAATAGAAGGGTCGATAACGTTCCTTTTATACACGGCAAAGGGTCGATAACGTTCCTTATATACACGGCATGGCGGCAATAGAAGGGTCGATAACGTTCCTTTTATACACGGCAAAGGGTCAATAGAAGGGTCGATAACGTTCCTTTTATACACGGCAAAGGGTCAATAGAAGGGTCGATAACGTTCCTTTTATACACGGCAAAGGGTCAATAAAAGGGTCGTTAACGTTCCTTTTATACACGGCAAAGGGTCAATAGAAGGGTCGATAACGTTCCTTTTATACACGGCAAAGGGTCAATAGAAGGGTCGATAACGTTCCTTTTATACACGGCAAAGGGTCAATAGAAGGGTCGATAACGTTCCTTTTATACACGGCAAAGGGTCAATAGAAGGGTCGATAACGTTCCTTTTATACACGGCAAAGGGTCAATAGAAGGGTCGATAACGTTCCTTTTATACACGGCATGGCGGCAATAGAAGGGTCGATAACGTTCCTTTTATACACGGCAAAGGGTCAATAGAAGGGTCGATAACGTTCCTTTTATACACTGCAAAGGGTCAATGAAAGGGTCGATAACGTTCCTTTTATACACGGCAAAGGGTCAATAGAAGGGTCGATAACGTTCCTTTTATACACGGCAAAGGGTCAATAGAAGGGTCGATAACTTTCCTTTTATACACGGCATGGCGGCAATAGAAGGGTCGATAACGTTCCTTTTATACACGGCATGGCGGCAATAGAAGGGTCGATAACGTTCCTTTTATACACGGCAAAGGGTCAATAGAAGGGTCGATAACGTTCCTTTTATACACGGCAAAGGGTCAATAGAAGGGTCGATAACGTTCCTTTTATACACGGCAAAGGGTCAATAGAAGGGTCGATAACGTTCCTTTTATACACGGCAAAGGGTCAATAGAAGGGTCGATAACGTTCCTTTTATACACGGCAAAGGGTCAATAGAAGGGTCGATAACGTTCCTTTTATACACGGCATGGCGGCAATAGAAGGGCGATAACGTTCCTTTTATACACGGCAAAGGGTCAATAGAAGGGTCGATAACGTTCCTTTTATACACGGCAAAGGGTCAATAGAAGGGTCGATAACGTTCCTTTTATACACGGCAAAGGGTCAATAGAAGGGTCGATAACGTTCCTTTTATACACGGCACAGGGTCAATAGAAGGGTCGATAACGTTCCTTTTATACACGGCAAAGGGTCAATAGAAGGGTCGATAACGTTCCTTTTATACACGGCAAAGGGTCAATAGATGGGTCGATAACGTTCCTTTTATACACGGCAAAGGGTCAATAGAAGGGTCGATAACGTTCCTTTTATACACGGCATGGCGGCAATAGAAGGGTCGATAACGTTCCTTTTATACACGGCAAAGGGTCAATAGAAGGGTCGATAACGTTCCTTTTATACACGGCAAAGGGTCAATAGAAGGGTCGATAACGTTCCTTTTATACACGGCAAAGGGTCAATAGAAGGGTCGATAACGTTCCTTTTATACACGGCAAAGGGTCAATAGAAGGGTCGATAACGTTCCTTTTATACACGGCAAAGGGTCAATAGAAGGGTCGATAACGTTCCTTTTATACACGGCATGGCGGCAATAGAAGGGTCGATAACGTTCCTTTTATACACGGCAAAGGGTCAATAGAAGGGTCGATAACGTTCCTTTTATACACGGCAAAGGGTCAATAGAAGGGTCGATAACGTTCCTTTTATACACGGCAAAGGGTCAATAGAAGGGTCGATAACGTTCCTTTTATACACGGCACAGGGTCAATAGAAGGGTCGATAACGTTCCTTTTATACACGGCAAAGGGTCAATAGAAGGGTCGATAACGTTCCTTTTATACACGGCAAAGGGTCAATAGAAGGGTCGATAACGTTCCTTTTATACACGGCATGGCGGCAATAGAAGGGTCGATAACGTTCCTTTTATACACGGCAAAGGGTCAATAGAAGGGTCGATAACGTTCCTTTTATACACGGCAAAGGGTCAATAGAAGGGTCGATAACGTTCCTTTTATACACGGCATGGCGGCAATAGAAGGGTCGATAACGTTCCTTTTATACACGGCAAAGGGTCAATAGAAGGGTCGATAAGGTTCCTTTTATACACGGCATGGCGGCAATAGAAGGGTCGATAACGTTCCTTTTATACACGGCAAAGGGTCAATAGAAGGGTCGATAACGTTCCTTTTATACACGGCAAAGGGTCAATAGAAGGGTCGATAACGTTCCTTTTATACACGGCAAAGGGTCAATAGATGGGTCGATAACATTCCTTTTATACACGGCATGGCGGCAATAGAAGGGTCGATAACGTTCCTTTTATACACGGCAAAGGGTCAATAGAAGGGTCGATAACGTTCCTTTTATACACGGCAAAGGGTCAATAGAAGGGTCGATAACGTTCCTTTTATACACGGCAAAGGGTCAATAGAAGGGTCGATAACGTTCCTTTTATACACGGCACAGGGTCAATAGAAGGGTCGATAACGTTCCTTTTATACACGGCAAAGGGTCAATAGAAGGGTCGATAACGTTCCTTTTATACACGGCAAAGGGTCAATAGAAGGGTCGATAACGTTCCTTTTATACACGGCATGGCGGCAATAGAAGGGTCGATAACGTTCCTTTTATACACGGCAAAGGGTCAATAGAAGGGTCGATAACGTTCCTTTTATACACGGCAAAGGGTCAATAGAAGGGTCGATAACGTTCCTTTTATACACTGCAAAGGGTCAATAGAAGGGTCGATAACGTTCCTTTTATACACGGCATGGCGGCAATAGAAGGGTCGATAACGTTCCTTTTATACACGGCAAAGGGTCAATAGAAGGGTCGATAACGTTCCTTTTATACACGGCAAAGGGTCAATAGAAGGGTCGATAACGTTCCTTTTATACACGGCAAAGGGTCAATAGAAGGGTCGATAACGTTCCTTTTATACACGGCACAGGGTCAATAGAAGGGTCGATAACGTTCCTTTTATACACGGCAAAGGGTCAATAGAAGGGTCGATAACGTTCCTTTTATACACGGCAAAGGGTCAATAGAAGGGTCGATAACGTTCCTTTTATACACGGCATGGCGGCAATAGAAGGGTCGATAACGTTCCTTTTATACACGGCAAAGGGTCAATAGAAGGGTCGATAACGTTCCTTTTATACACGGCAAAGGGTCAATAGAAGGGTCGATAACGTTCCTTTTATACACTGCAAAGGGTCAATAGAAGGGTCGATAACGTTCCTTTTATACACGGCATGGCGGCAATAGAAGGGTCGATAACGTTCCTTTTATACACGGCAAAGGGTCAATAGATGGGTCGATAACGTTCCTTTTATACACGGCAAAGGGTCAATAGAAGGGTCGATAACGTTCCTTTTATACACTGCAAAGGGTCAATAGAAGGGTCGATAACGTTCCTTTTATACACGGCAAAGGGTCAATAGAAGGGTCGATAACGTTCCTTTTATACACGGCATGGCGGCAATAGAAGGGTCGATAACGTTCCTTTTATACACGGCAAAGGGTCAATAGAAGGGTCGATAACGTTCCTTTTATACACGGCAAAGGGTTAATAGAAGGGTCGATAACGTTCCTTTTATACACGGCAAAGGGTCAATAGAAGGGTCGATAACGTTCCTTTTATACACGGCAAAGGGTTAATAGAAGGGTCGATAACGTTCCTTTTATACACGGCAAAGGGTCAATAGAAGTTATGTCGCTTTCAAAACGACATATCTCCGCCAAACTAAAAACGACATATCTCCGCGCGGAGTTATGTCGTTTGAAACGTCATATTTCCGCGCGGAATAATGTCGCTACACAACGACATAGTTCCGCGCGGAGATATGTCGTTTTTAGTTTGGCGGAGATATGTCGTTTTGAAAGCGACATAACTCCGCCAATAAATAAACGACGGAGATATGTCACCCTTAGTTCGCCGAAGATGTAACGGCATAAAATTTCTCATTTTTGTGTCTGTCGCAATTTTTGTTAGAAATAAATCGCTTGTAGGACACTGTGCGCATCATTGTGACATTTTACTCAGAATTAGCCAACAACAAAATACATGCAAATTTAATTATTTTTAAAATTCAATAACAAAACTAGAAGATTCCGAGACATAATTTTGGTAAAGGTTAAATAGCTGCATTTACTGATAGGGCTATATTTTCATGACATTAGGTGAAATAATTATTTGGTCGCTTCCAGTTTTTTTTTAATTGAATTTTGAAAATTATTTAATTTATATGTATTTTGTTGTTGCCTTTTTGTGCAAGGCGCCAGTCTGCCTGCAACATTTTGTGACGGTAATCGCGCGCGCGATTTTATTTTTCAAAAATTTTTTTGCCTGCAGCGCGCTGTTTTTCTAAATACTTTGAATTTTCTTGCATGTTCAGTTCTCTCAGACACAAAAATGAGAAATTTTATGCCGTTACATCTTCGGCGAACTAAGGGTGACATATCTCCGTCGTTTATTTATTGGCGGAGTTATGTCGCTTTCAAAACGACATATCTCCGCCAAACTAAAAACGACATATCTCCGCGCGGAACTATGTCGTTGTGTAGCGACATTATTCCGCGCGGAAATATGACGTTTCAAACGACATAACTCCGCGCGGAGATATGTCGTTTTAAGATCGGCGGAGATATGTCGCGCGGACTTATGTCGTTACCCCAAATTAAACT
>JAEIFQ010000264.1:0-23457 GCA_018904025.1 Zaprionus vittiger | reverse complement strand
AAAAATTTAATTTTTAAATGTGTAGTAGGCTGGTAGAGGGTCACTCTGATATATTGATATTTATATAATACGATGACTACGTTCAGCATATGTTAAACCTAAGTAAACTCACATTAAGACTGAGAGAAGCATTCTGTGTTAGCGTGTCGAATAAAGGGGAAGTACTGCAACGTCGTGTGTGAACCAATTTACCTTCCACAAATGTAACTCTTCCAGATCTGCAATGTCTGAAAAATCACAAGAATTCATTCCTTTGGTATTTCTAAATGAGTTTCCGGAACAGAATTTATTTCTTATCAATTAACCTTCCAGTCATGTCAAACGAGGAAATGAATCATTGAGTGATGCATGCAATTAGGTCACCACTCCAGGGTTGTTGGAGCATCAAGCCAGAGGGCATTTCTGAGAAATGATGACAGATGCAGACGCTACAAAGCGTTTTCTTTTCAGGGGAGCCTTATATTTTAATATTTATATATAAGAAAAAAACCCGAGCAGAACTCATCGATATTAAACAGGGCAAATCAACTGAAGAGTTTTTTGTAGTCGCAACTGACAATTTAAAACGCAATTGCCCTTGACAATTCTTAAGTTTTTATGTGTGTTATGAAACTATCAATTGTATAAGCTTTAATAACAACCATTCTTTACTTTACACTCATGTGGCTAATAAAGCAATTGGCGGATGGAGATATTATTAGTATTATTTATACTATATACGATAGTTACACCTATCGATAGTCAGCACTAGAACGGCTTCTCACAGGCAAATGCCATCAGCTCTTTGCAATGAGCCGAGTTCATGATAAGCTCAGATCCAACAGCCTCTAAGTAAAGGCAGAAACCAGCTGCAAAACGTCGATTTGTTGCTTTCGTAGATGGTTCCTTGCGAAAATTGGAATAATTGATCGGCTTGGTATCGTTGTGCCAGTAGAAATACTTGAGGGATTCCTTGTCCAACTGCTTGGCAGCTACATTGCCACGATGGCCGCCACTCCAGAAGATCGGGTGTGTCTTGGTGTGGGCATATCTGGTCAGATAGAGGGCCAGCTGTTGCATCTCCTGGGCCGAGTCGATAGTCACCAGACGCGCAGACTCATCGAGGGCTTCGCAAGCGAAGCTGGCACGCATCCAGTCGAGCTGCGAATGAAGATTGCAAGAGATATCCAGGGAATGCGCACAATGGACTCACCATGGCAGGCACACTGTAGTCGCGACCCTTGTACGATACCTTATAGTACTCGTAGGTGGGCTGCAAGCAGGTAAGGATAAACTAGTTTATGCAGTATATAAAGCATATATGTACTGTTGCTATACTCACTGCTTTGTTGGTCGAGAAGAAGTAACAACTATTTCCGATCTCCACAAAGGGTTTGTGACAACGTGCTGCGGGCATATCCATTATAGACTTCTCTATAGCTTCTCTCTATATGAAACTTACGTTGACTGAACTCCAGATAGATGCAAACGTAACTGGCCAGCAGGAGTACGGCCAGCAGCAGCAACTCGCAAGATTTTCCCATTGTGACCATCATAATGCTGGCATCTAATGTAGCTGGAACCAAGTTGTTCTATTGCTTTTTATAGGGCTATGAGGGATATATGATACCATAAACAAGTACTATACCATATTGTGCTCTAATTACTAGAACTGAAATTAAAGGAACTTATATAACATATCACAATTGGCAATTACTTCGCCAAGTATGGATCTAGATCTAACTTTTAGAATTGAGAAGAGTGCTGTTTTAATTGTTTACTGTTTAACAAAAAAATTATAATTTTATTTATTTACAAATTGCTACCACAGTAGACTTCTTCAAATCAATATTTATACAATTCAATTTTAAGGCACCTTATTAAATCATTGGAAAACCTTATATTAACAAAAAAGGGTATCAGAATTTCCCCATGGCGAATGTGGACTTCTTTTTAAATTGAATGGCTTAATGAATATATTATTGAATTTATACCTTAAACTTTTTAAACTTTCCACATCCTTTGTCTTTTTATTTCTTGTACAAGGCACAAAAATAATGACGGCACACAAGAGTAACATACAGACGACAAACACACTGGTGCGATTAAAGAAGATCCAGACACGTCGCCAATTTGTTCTATATTCACATATATAGTATTGATCGAAATCCCACGTACGTATCATATACAGCTCACCATCTATTAATTGTAGACTTAAATTACAATCCTCGGGTGGTTCTTGTCCCGGCAGCCACTTGCTGTAGGTCAAAGGTTGTCCCAGCGTTGACCAGCGAAACGAGCTGATTGAGTTGTGACTGTATCCCGCAGTGGCAAATACGCTGCCATTCGCATATCCCTTCTCCAGCATATAGCCCTCCAGACTTACCATTTTATCAGCAGTCAGTCCATAGATTAATTCTCCGTGATGATCCCAGCAAATTTGACGTTGTTCGAACCAGTCAAAGTAATGTGATTCCTAAACAATATTGAAATTTAATTGAATTTGACTCATTCTTTGTTTTGGTTAAATTACGTTCTCTCCTTTTCCAATAAAGTAGTATGTATCACCAACTAAATCGTACGTGTAGGCTGCAGGCTGAGCCATTTTCAGCGAGTATATTATAGCGATAACAATAATCTGACATTTCAAAAGCATTTTAAAATAACGTGCTAATTACATGGCAGCTATGGAGAGAATAAAATCACTTGAAATGCGAATGACTGAATGATGGCAAAAAACGGGTATCAGTAGAAGTAGGCAGTATAAAAATAAATAAATAAATAAACACTTGCAAGGGTATCATGAGTGATTTTGTGCTTGACATTAAGTTTTTGTAAGCCAGACAAAATAGATAGTTTGTTCTGCTTGTCAATCAATGTTATCGGAACCAATAAGCTTAATCTAAGCTCAATGAAACTTTTGACATTCCTGTGTAGAAAAGCTTTTCATGGGTATGTCACTGTCGAGTTTAGTAAATTTTAATACCCTTAGCCATTGCAATGCGTTATGAGTTGATAAGAATGTTTTCATTCAACTCATATCAGTAAATGAGTAACATACATAACATACATTGACTGCACAGTTGAATGTCGTAAAGAACTAATCTTTATATAGTAATGTTTGGTGTGGTTCTTTATATGAGGTGTGTTCAAAAAGTAAGGTTACGAGGCCAAATTTTGCGGGCAATGGGCGTCCAGACGTCTCGGACATCTTGGAAGAGTTTGTACCACTTGTAAACATTTTTTTACTCAGAACAGTTTCACCGTATGTCACTGTCAAAATTTTAAGTGTTTCGGAGCACTTTATTTTACTTTTTTTTATGCAAATCCCGCGAAATTTGACCTCGTCACCTTACTTTTTGAACACATCTCGTAGTGTGCAATTATATATACCAGTACATTTCCATTATAAGCCACAATGTAATCTATAGAGCTTACATTATAAATAAAAACCTTATCAAGAATTATGTTTTCTGCGCACAACTTCTATGTATGTTATAACACAATGAACTTTAGTTGTGGTTCACAGAGGACATATGTATGTATGTACAGCTGCGGTTAAAATAATAGCACTACTGCAGATGAAAACTTGTCTTCCATAAAAAATATATTTTTTGTCAAATTTGTTTAAAGTTCGGCTGCTCGATGAATATGTACGATATGTTGTATATATAAGCAAGCTATTTTTACCATCTCAATGTAACGGATCTTTTTGTTTTCAGTGCAAAAGCGCTCAGGCGGTAACAAAAATAGCCTTAATCACGATTTTGCTTAATACAATTGGTAGAAGTGCTTGCTTTCGGTTTATTGCGCCCTAATTTTAAAGAGGGAGTTGTATTAAAGGATTCATGGGACAAAATTCCTAAAGAACGTTGCCAAGACTTGGTCGACTCTATGCCTAGACGATGTGCAGCTGTGATCGCCAACAAAGGACACGCAACTAAATATTAATATTACTAAAACATATTACTAGAGATTTAATTAATTTCCTGAATAAATATTTTGTTTTATTATTTAGTTTTCACCAACTTTGAACAATAGTGCTATTTTTGTTACCGCCGCAATTCGAAGGTTTTCTTTTGTTTTCGCAATTATTTTAAAAACTACCAATTACTTTCTGCTAACTTTTTTGGTTAATTCATTGAAAAGCAGTGTATCATTAAATTTTAGTAAAGAAAATAATCAAAAAGTGGCAGATAAAACAGAAAAGCTGTGACGAACAGAAATCGTGCTAATAGTGCTATTATTTTAACCGCAACTGTATGTATGTATATAAAGATTTCTTTCAGTATATGTTTAAACTTGGTACTGTACTTGTTTGAGAGAGAGAGAAAGAGAGCGGATGACTGCAATCGATTGAGATTTCCGACTGACCCGATGGAACTCAAATGGACCAGACTTGATTCGACTTTGCTCAGTGCATGATAGTCGGCTCGTTGGTCAGCGTCTGTTCGCATATTTCAGCAGCGGGAGTGCGACACGAGGCGCTCTCCATGAAGAGCTGACCGAACTGCAGTCGCAGCAACATGCAGTTCCTGCCCATGCCCGGCGTGGGCTCATTCCCCAGCCAGTTGGTATAGTTGATCGCCCTCGCGCGCCCAAAGTAATTCCAATAGAATCGCATATCGCCCGGCCAGCGATGACCTGCGCTCCAGAACTGTGTGCCATTGCGGTATCCACTTGCATAGAGATGATCGGCCAGGATGTGCATCTCCTCGGCGCTGTCTAGGCACACACGCGATGTACGCTTGTCCTGGTAGCACAGGTTGCTGAAGGAGGTCACCTGGGAATGGGAAGAAGGCGTTAAGGCATCACAAAGAATGCCAAACTTCACTCACATTCACATCGGATATGTAGTAGCAATAGTTCTGTTGCACCTTCTCGTAGGGCACCCTGCAACGCATTGCCGTCGCCAGCTGCAGCTGGAGCAACTGAGGTAGCAGCCCCAGGCAGAGCAGTGCCCATAAACGTTCTACCAATTTACAGCTTGCCATGTCTAACTCTGTCTTCCTCAGCACAAACTATAGTTAGCCGTGTGCTTATCGAGTCTAGTAGGTTTTTGTGCCTGATAAGGCTGAGGGACAAGCACGAAAGAGAGCGCCGATACTTTACTAGACTCTCCTAACAAAGCAAGGCATATGCAGGGTAGACTGTTGCATACCCTGCAATCAATTTGAGAAATGGCAACATGTTTCTCTACTCAGCAAGTCGCCAAACTAAATATATCTTCCTAACAGGAACTTATTCCTAGTTATTTACTTGTTAATTACTTAGTAATTAAAATAGATTTATGAGGCCGGTGGGAGTGGCAGTGCAAATTTCAAATATACTTTAGCTTCATTTGGAATCAAGTAACCTGCAAATCAAATTAGATGTCTTTAGCTCTGTTATAAGTTAAGATCTTGGCATTTTTACATTTAGGCAATAAGCAAATGTAGTAATTTTCAATATAATAAGTTAAGACAACAGTACTGAAGCAACTCGGATGTCGAAGAATACACCTATATACTTAATATAGTTCCCTGTAAGCCAATCTACCCTTTTAAAATTCAATAACAAAACGAATTCTAATCAGTTTGTCGCTTCTCTTGCGTGTTTTATGCACAAGGTTATCACATGGTTTTGTTTACAAATGTAAATCGCAAAAGCTTAGCAACAAGTAAGTTCTCTCTCTCTCTCTCTATCACTCTTTCTCTTTCTCAACTATCTAGCACACTTACTAAATTACAACACATTCAACTGATAAGGTCCCTGACATTCGACGATTTCAGAGAGTGTGCGAACATATGTAGGTCGATTCCATTGTGGCCTAAGTAACTCAAGGTGAATTCGATAGTTGCACGCTTATGTTTGTTATCGACCTTGAAATATTTTTATAAATAATAGGGGTATTATATAATCTAGTATACGTTAATATAAACACTGACAAATATAGGCAAGATTTTTGTAAGTTGATCTTATTCGTATATCTGCTTTCTATCACCAGTTTTTCTATGTTTATATCAAACTTAAATTTAAAGCATTTCAAGTTTGAATTGTAAATGATTTGTATTGTATATGAGTTTGAAGAAATCTTAGTTAATCATATTTTCCACTATAAATGATCTACCCCAGATTCAACTGGTTATCCGTGTACTGCGACCTTTTAGACCCCTTCGAAGGTAGCGATCTGTGCCCGTTCACAGATCTGATAGGCCTGTGAGTAGCAATTGGCAGTCACCATGTATAGGTCTTCACGCAAAAGTCGCAGTTGTAGGCAATTCTTTTCCTCACCCCCCCGTCATAGTCGTCATATTGGTCGGCTCTCCTGGCAACCATCTGGCGTAAGTGAGATTCGAAGTGACGCTGGCGAAGGGATAGTCCCAGATGAAGTCCACCTGCCGAGGATGTGGCAATGCGTAGAAGTGATTCGCCGCTGTCCAAAGGGAGCTGCCCTCGGGTAGACCCAGCGCCTTGACCAACTTCGTCAGGCCCTGCAGCTCTTCGGCACTTTCGATGCTCACGCGATCCGTTGTGGGTCGCAAATACATGCAGGGTATTTGAAAGAAGTTGTTCTAGATGGCAGATCGTATTAGATAATACAATATATGGCAGATGTAGGCAATCTGGTGGCTCACCTTCTCTAGGTATATATTGTAACAACGTCCATTCACATAGGACATGGGCGCCTGACACTGTTTGGGACACTTTCTTGTAAATAATAGTATTGCAATGATCAACAAACAAGCGATGATTGCGATCAGGAATATGATCATTAGCTTTTGGTGAATACTTTTGCGTTTTGTTGCGATTTTGCGCGTTTCTAAGGTGAGTCTAACGTCTCCATGACAATTTATTCTCTGACCTTGAAATTTGGTGGCAGAATCTAGTGTTTATTTATATTACAGTGAGCTCTCGAGAAGTAGAAATGCAGGGATTGATTTTTAGAATATACACATAACTGAGTAGTCTAACTAAATTTGTATTGTATTAAAATCTGGTTGTTAATAACAGATATGCAAAATCAAATGCAAAAAGCTTTGACGTAAAACTTAAAATCAATTCCATTTAAAGAACAAATGAATAAAAGTCCAAATTCTTCTAGACCATGTCATTTCCCCTCACGATCTTCATATGATATTCAAATAACCCACAATCCACATTCCACAACAATTCCCCTGGTAAGAAAACTGTGCTACGGCGCTTGAATTCTTGTTGTTTATGTGTGGGACCTGTTTACACGACGCCAGATGGCGCATTCAACATTTATCCACTCTGTCTTTTACATACACGCAGCAGCGCTGTTAAGCTAACAGCTGGAGAATGAGAAGGCAGAGCAAGTGCTGTAAAGGCTTAACAGAGGCGTGTCTCTTTGCAAAGCATGTTGGCTCATTTTTCAATTTTTCTACTGCCACATATTCTAATAAAAACAAATTTTAAATTCACTTTATTTTATAAATTTATTATGAACACATTAAGCGCGTTTTATATGTAATTTCCCAACACTCTGTTCAAATGCAGCGCGCCAAGTGCGCGCGATCAGCTGTTCGAACAGCCGCTTAGCAGTGTAATAACATTTTGAGTACGCGCCGCTGTTAGTTAATAAATTATGCGTTAACAGGCCTGTTATTCACGAATTTTCTGCTGAAGAGTGTGGTTGTTGCGGCCGGCGGTAAATGCGATGAAAAAGACGAAAATAGACAAAACTCGCGTTGAAAATTGTGTTTAATTACATCGGTTAACAAGTAAATTACTTGTGCAAAGTGTATGGAATGTTTTGAGCCGCGTAAATGTTAAGAACTTAGCACTTTTTCGGTTTTGTTTATTGCGAGACGCCACTGTTATTGCTCTGCGCTCTCTACGCTGTGTTTTCTCTGCGCGTGTGCTTTGCCCTCCATATTCGTCGCTTTGTCGATTGTTTACGAATTTGTGTGTGTGCTAATAAATGTGCAAAAACTAGCGGAAAACTACAATTATTGAATGAAAATGCCAATCAAGGAAGGCAAATCCAAAAGAAATATGTTTAATAATAAAAAGGGACTGTTGACTGCGCTGCTGACGCTGGCAGCGCTGTTGCTTCGCCAAAGCAGCGGCGTTGCAGCGCATTTGAATGTTTTTCTAAATTCCGAGGAGGTGATGCGTTTGCTGGGTAAGTTTCTTTTCCCCTTCTTCGTTATTCTCTTTGTTATTGATTTCTCCCAATAACAACAACAACAATAGTAATAGTAAAGCAATTGAACAATTAGCGACGTTCCATTTGTGTTAATTTTAAACAATTTTGAATGAATGAATGAACTGAAAAATGCGTTTATTCAAAATTCAAAATAATGTTGATTTGTTTGCTTTAGCTTAATTTTAGACGCGAACACTCTACCTCTCTCCTTCGCACGCACACGCTGTTGCTGCAGGTGTTGTTAAACAGTTAAACAAATAAACAAACAACAAGCTAAAGCAAAAACAACAACAACAACAACAACAAAGTGTTTCTTCTATGTACATAACTTTCGGTTGCTTCGTTAAGAAATTTTACGCTTCGTCAAAAGAAGCAGCAGAAGCAGCAGCAACAACAACAACAAGAAAAACAACAACAGAGAAATTTACAAGCAGCATTAAATTTATTTCACTGCCAGGGAATATTTTTGAATATTTCTTGGAATTGAAATTCCTCTACCAAAAAAAAAAAGACCAAAAAACAACAACAACAAGTTGAAAACACACAAGAGACACGCAAACGAGATGACAACGCAAAGGAGGAAGCAGCAACAACAACAATAACTGCAACAACTAAAGCAAAAGCAAAACGTGACTTGGAGCAGCCGCAAAGAGATGAGAGGGGAAGGTGGAGAGGGAGACGAGGTGAAAGAGAATCTGCCAGAGCAGCGTAACAAGGCAGGGCTAAGAGAGCAGGAGTAGGAGGGGGTGTGGGACAGAGCAGGAGGAGAGCGCCAACGTCAGCTGTGCGTGTGTGTGTGTGTGTGTTTGCATTGTTGTTGTCGGTATGGGGTGCAACACAGTGCACAGTGGGCGTTAAAGAAAATGCACAAGATAAAATGAATTGAATTAGTTTTTATATTGGATATACAAAGAAAAGATTTATAATGTTGTACGAATATAAAAAACAATATACAGATGGAAAATAGAATATATTGAGTAAGGATATCAAAGAGTCTTTTAATGAAAATGTAATAAACGATTAGTTAAATAATACAGAGTCTTAAACGTAATTAACGTACATAAAAGTAAACCTTTCAATTGTAGTTTAATTATCATTAAATTGGTATTCCTTATAATTATTTCAAATAATCTCTAGTTATGTCTACAAATATTTTCTTCAATAGCCTTTTTCGACGCTACCTGACTGTCATAGAAATTCCGAACTCTGCACCTGCCATTACCTTTCCCTAGGGTCACTTCATTTTCCCAAGAAAAATCTTAGAAAACCGATTTTATTGCTGTGACACCTTAGAAATATTTAGGAACAAGTCAACAATAGATGAAAGAACATATTCAACTTTCTAAATCGTTAGATTTTAAGGAATTATGACAGTTTACAATTTTAGTTTTACGTTTATATTCTTATGTTCCTTAGATTTTTGTATAATTTCATGTTGCGTATCTGTGTGGGCAAATTCAATTACATGTCTGGATAAATAACTTTTTACTTTATAAATTGATCTCAATTTTTGCAATTTTTCCATTGTGTGTTCCACTTCCCACTGTACACGACGCCTGCTGCTTTGGTTGGCAGCTCTGGTATTTTTGGCAAGTCTGAAACTTTTCGCCTCCCACTGCATTTACTTAGGCCCTGCTGTAGTTGTTGTTATTGTTGTTGTTTTGGCATGTTGCCTGCTTGTTAAGTTTAGCTAGAGTTTTTTTCTTTTGCCTCCACAGTTATGTGTGTGTGTGTGGGTGAAGAAACATTTTTTGTCGCCGCCAACGACGATGCGCATAATTTGCGTATGCATTTTGAATTTTGGGGCGTGAAATCAAATATGCAAAATATCGTATGTTTGAATTTGGATACGTATTCGGGCTTTGATTCTTTGGGGGCGCTCTGCGTGAGTACAGTGGGCGCATTGAAGCGAATTTTACTTTGCTTAAGACCTGGCGACTAATTAAGACTAAGCTGAAAAGTTTTACGCAGTTTTTTCCCTCTTCTCGGTTGGTTTGTTCCTTTTTCTGCTGTTTCTTTTACGTGTTCTTGATATATGCGTGCAATAAAGAAATGCGCTATACCATAAATCAATTAGGCAGCATAATTTGCATTTGATTTGTGTGACTTTTGGCGAACTGAAGAAAAAAGGGGTTGCTTTATCCAAGCTGAAGTTCATCCGAGAGAGAGACTTGAATAAATTTATATTTGCATTGCATTTTTATTAGCAACGGGAGAGCAACAACATGAAAAATAACCCATCCCAACGGGGAGTCGCCTCGCAGCCTTCTGGGTATCATTTTCAAGCCTTTAGTCATAAAAACCGGCATATGAAATATAATCGGGAGAGAACTCTGCGCCCCGTACGGACCCGACTGAGAACTGGGCTGGGCCGGGCAGAAGGAGGAGGTGGGCGGGCCAACACGATCAATCGGTTCTGTCACTTGAGAAATATTTCATTTTCCCCCTTCCCCGGACTCCTGAAATTTTATGTTGTATGTTTCTCGTTTGACACGCGCTGTGCATTTTATTTAAATTGAATTTTAATGTCATTTTATTTTCATACAATTTTCATAGTTTCCCAACGTTCTTTTACGACTTTGACGCTTTGGAATTTTCTTTTTGTCTATTTCAAATGATTATTTTTATTGTCCCATTGTGCGCTGTTAAATTTCGTTGTCTCTGTGTGCTTTGCTTTAATTTTATTGCTCATTTGCTGCATTTAAAGAAAACTTCCACTGTAAAAGTTTGGTTGCATAGGAGCACAAAGGGAGAGAGGGAGATAGAGCGCACTGCACTGACATTATGTTAATTTACAGTTTTTGGCACTGCACTTGTACTCACTGCAAGTTCGACTTGCATTATGTTAAGCAAGCTTAGCAGTTTGCTGTTAAGCAACTGTATTTGCTAATTAACACTTACGCGTGCTCATGTTAAATTTCACATAATGTTAAAAGCATAAGAAGAGAGAGAGAGAGAAGAGACTCGAGCCTGTAATTGTTTTTGTTAATTAATATCGGGAGAGCCACTCTCCTCTTATTTGCTCTCCCTCTCTGGCAACTGCTGATGTAGAACGGCAACTACACGTTTCTCTGCCTTGGAATGCGGCTGCGCGGCTGCTGCTGCTGCTGGTGCTAAAAGCGACACGCCCACTGAGCAACGCCTCCCGCTTACAGTGATCGATTGGCGCAGATGTTAAGCAGGCATGACTACAACAACAACAGTAACAACAACAGCAACAACAGCAACACGAATGTGTTAAATTTACCACCAACTGCGTGAAATAAATTAAGCTCAGCTCGAACGAGGCTTGAAATATGTTTAACCATCTTTGTATATTCCCTATTATTCTCTTCTTTCTCTCTTCTACCCTTCTTCAATTTCTATGCGAGCTGCAAAATTTGCATAAATATTGAAATTGTTTTGAACTAAGCCGCTGCAAACAAGCTTAAAGTATCTGCAAGATACATAAAGCAGCAGCAGGCACAACAACAGCAACAACAACAACGGCAGCAGCAGCTGCTACCACATTTAGCACCTAAGTATCTTGGATATCTCGCTATTCGTATCCGTATCTTTTCATCGCTATCTGCCGTTTTTGACCATAACAAGCACAACAATATTATCGTCTCAGGTTTATGGCTTGTTTCTTTTCGCGCAGCTTCTGCTGCCACCTCTTCTGCTGTTGCTGCTTCCTCTTCTTCTACTTCTTCATTCTTCTCGACTTGCCCCGAACCGTGTCTTGCTAAATGCCTTCCACGAACTGACTGCCTGCCTGCCTGCCACAATCTCTTGGGGGCCAAAGTTGTATTAACGGTTTGTGCATTGCCCACACGATCCCAATCTCTCTCTCTCCCCCTCTCTCTCTGTCCACCACCCCCTCCTACTCCTGCTCTCATAGCCCACGCCTTGTTACTTTTCACCTCGTCTCCCTCTCCACCTTCCCCTCTCATCTCTTGCAGCTGCTCCAAGTCGCGTTTGCTGCTTAGTTGTTGCAGTTGTGTGTGCTGCTTCCTCCTTGCGTGTCATCTCGTTGCGTATCTCTTGTATTTTTTCAACTTGTTGTTGTTGTTTTTAGTCTTTTTTTTTTGGTAAGAGAATTTCAATTCCAAGAAATATTCAAAAATATTCCCTCAGCAGTGAAATAAATTTAATGCTGCTTGTAAATTTCTCTGTTGTTGTTTTCTTGTGTGTGTTGCGCTGCTTCGCTGCTTCTTTGACGAAGCGTAAAATTTCTTAACGAAGCAACGCGAAAGTTATGTACATAGAAGAAACACTTTGTTGTTGTTGTTGTTGTTGTTTGCTTTAGCTTATGTTGTTTGTTTATTTGTTTAACTGTTTAACAACACCTGCAGCAACAGCGTGTGCGTGCGAAGAGGAGAAGTAGAGTGTTCGCGTCTAAGAATTAAGCTAAAGCAAACAAATCAACATGATTTTGAATTTTGAATAAACGCATTTTTCAGTTCATTCATTCATTCAAAATTGTTTAAAGTAACACAAATGGAACGTCGCTAATTGTTCAATTGCTTTACTATTACTATTGTTGTTGTTGTTATTGGGAGAAATCAATAACAAAGAGAATAACGAAGAAGGGGAAAAGAAACTTACCCAGCAAACGCATCACCTCCTCGGAATTTAGAAAAACATTCAAATGCGCTGCAACGCCGCTGCTTTGGCGAAGCAACAGCGCTGCCAGCGTCCAGCAGGCACAGTCAACAGTCCCTTTTTTATTATTAAAGCATATTTCTTTTGGATTTGCCTTCCTTGATTGGCATTTTCATTCAATAATTGTAGTTTTCCGCTAGTTTTTTGCACATTTATTAGCACACACACAAATTCGTAAACAATCGACAAAGCGACGAATATGGAGGGCAAAGCACACGCGCAGAGAAAACACAGCGTAGAGAGGCGCAGAGCAATAACAGTGGCGTCTCGCAATAAACAAAACCGAAAAAGTGCTAAGTTCTTAACATTTACGCGGCTCAAAACATTCCATACACTTTGCAGAAGTAATTTGCTTGTTAACCGATGTAATTAAACACAATTTTCAACGCGAGTTTTGTCTATTTTCGTCTTTTCATCGCATTTACCGCCGGCCGCAACAACCACACTCTTCAGCAGAAAATTCGTGAATAACAGGCCTGTTAACGCATAATTTATTAACTAACAGCGGCGCGTACTCAAAATGTTATTACACTGCTAAGCGGCTGTTCGAACAGCTGATCGCGCACTTGGCGCCTTGCATTTGAACAGAGTGTTGGGAAATTACATATAAAACGCGCTTAATGTGTTCATAATAAATTTATAAAATAAAGTGAATTTAAAATTTGTTTTTATTAGAATATGTGGCAGTAGAAAAATTGAAAATGAGCCAACATGCTTTGCAAAGAGACACGCCTCTGTTAAGCCTTTACAGCACTTGCTCTGCCTTCTCATTCTCCAGCTGTTAGCTTAACAGCGCTGCTGCGTGTATGTAAAAGACAGAGTGGATAAATGTTGAATGCGCCATCTGGCGTCGTGTAAACAGGTCCCACACATAAACAACAAGAATTCAAGCGCCGTAGCACAGTTTTCTTACCAGGGAATTGTTGTGGAATGTGGATTGTGGGTTATTTGAATATCATATGAAGATCGTGAGGGGAAATGACATGGTCTAGAAGAATTTGGACTTTATTCATTTGTTCTTTAAATGGAATTGATTTTAAGTTTTACGTCAAAGCTTTTTGCATTTGATTTTGCATATCTGTTATTAACAACCAGATTTTAATACAATACAAATTTAGTTAGACTACTCAGTTATGTGTATATTCTAAAAATCAATCCCTGCATTTCTACTTCTCGAGAGCTCACTGTAATATAAATAAACACTAGATTCTGCCACCAAATTTCAAGGTCAGAGAATAAATTGTCATGGAGACGTTAGACTCACCTTAGAAACGCGCAAAATCGCAACAAAACGCAAAAGTATTCACCAAAAAGCTAATGATCATATTCCTGATCGCAATCATCGCTTGTTTGTTGATCATTGCAATACTATTATTTACAAGAAAAGTGTCCCAAACAGTGTCAGGCGCCCCATGTCCTATGTGAATGGACGTTGTTACAATATATACCTAGAGAAGGTGAGCCACCAGATTGCCTACATCTGCCATATATTGTATTATCTAATACGATCTGCCATCTAGAACAACTTCTTTCAAATACCCTGCATGTATTTGCGACCCACAACGGATCGCGTGAGCATCGAAAGTGCCGAAGAGCTGCAGGGCCTGACGAAGTTGGTCAAGGCGCTGGGTCTACCCGAGGGCAGCTCCCTTTGGACAGCGGCGAATCACTTCTACGCATTGCCACATCCTCGGCAGGTGGACTTCATCTGGGACTATCCCTTCGCCAGCGTCACTTCGAATCTCACTTACGCCAGATGGTTGCCAGGAGAGCCGACCAATATGACGACTATGACGGGGGGTGAGGAAAAGAATTGCCTACAACTGCGACTTTTGCGTGAAGACCTATACATGGTGACTGCCAATTGCTACTCACAGGCCTATCAGATCTGTGAACGGGCACAGATCGCTACCTTCGAAGGGGTCTAAAAGGTCGCAGTACACGGATAACCAGTTGAATCTGGGGTAGATCATTTATAGTGGAAAATATGATTAACTAAGATTTCTTCAAACTCATATACAATACAAATCATTTACAATTCAAACTTGAAATGCTTTAAATTTAAGTTTGATATAAACATAGAAAAACTGGTGATAGAAAGCAGATATACGAATAAGATCAACTTACAAAAATCTTGCCTATATTTGTCAGTGTTTATATTAACGTATACTAGATTATATAATACCCCTATTATTTATAAAAAATATTTCAAGGTCGATAACAAACATAAGCGTGCAACTATCGAATTCACCTTGAGTTACTTAGGCCACAATGGAATCGACCTACATATGTTCGCACACTCTCTGAAATCGTCGAATGTCAGGGACCTTATCAGTTGAATGTGTTGTAATTTAGTAAGTGTGCTAGATAGTTGAGAAAGAGAAAGAGTGATAGAGAGAGAGAGAGAGAACTTACTTGTTGCTAAGCTTTTGCGATTTACATTTGTAAACAAAACCATGTGATAACCTTGTGCATAAAACACGCAAGAGAAGCGACAAACTGATTAGAATTCGTTTTGTTATTGAATTTTAAAAGGGTAGATTGGCTTACAGGGAACTATATTAAGTATATAGGTGTATTCTTCGACATCCGAGTTGCTTCAGTACTGTTGTCCTAACTTATTATATTATAAATAACTTCATTTGCTTATTGCCTAAATGTAAAAATGCCAAGATCTTAACTTATAACAGAGCTAAAGACATCAAATTTAATTTGCAGGTTACTTGATTCCAAATGAAGCTAAAGTATATTTTAAATTTGCACTGCCACTCCCACCGGCCTCATAAAACTATTTTAATTACTAAGTAATTAACAAGTAAATAACTAGGAATAAGTTCCTGTTAGGAAGATATATTTAGTTTGGCGACTTGCTGAGTAGAGAAACATGTTGCCATTTCTCAAATTGATTGCAGGGTATGCAACAGTCTACCCTGCATATGCCTTGCTTTGTTGAGAGAGTCTAGTAAAGTTTCGGCGCTCTCTTTCGTGCTTGTCCCTCAGCCTTATCAGGCACAAAAACCCACTAGACCCGATAAGCACACGGCTAACTATAGTTTGTGCTGAGGAAGACAGAGTTAGACATGGCAAGCTGTAAATTGGTAGAACGTTTATTGGCACTGCTCTGCCTGGGGCTGCTACCTCAGTTGATCCAGCTGCAGCTGGCGACGGCAATGCGTTGCAGGGTGCCCTACGAGAAGGTGCAACAGAACTATTGCTACTACATATCCGATGTGAATGTGAGTGAAGTTTGCCATTCTTTGTGATGCCTTAACGCCTTCTCCCCATTCCCAGGTGACCTCCTTCAGCAACCTGTGCTACCAGGACAAGCGTACATCGCGTGTGTGCCTAGACAGCGCCGAGGAGATGCACATCCTGGCCGATCATCTCTATGCAAGTGGATACCGCAATGGCACACAGTTCTGGAGCGCAGGTCATCGCTGGCCGGGCGATATGCGATTCTATTGGAATTACTTTGGGCGCGCGAGGGCGATCAACTATACCAACTGGCTGGGGAATGAGCCCACGCCGGGCATGGGCAGGAACTGCATGTTGCTGCGACTGCAGTTCGGTCAGCTCTTCATGGAGAGCGCCTCGTGTCGCACTCCCGCTGCTGAAATATGCGAACAGACGCTGACCAACGAGCCGACTATCATGCACTGAGCAAAGACGAATCAAGTCTGCTCCATTTGAGTTCCCGAGTTCCATCGGGTCAGTCGGAAATCTCAATCGATTACAGTCATCCGCTCTCTCTCTCTGTCTTTATCTCCCTCTCTCTCTCTCTTTAATGAGTGCAGTGCAACGTTTCACAACTGAAAGACATTGTTGTTTAAATATGTGCTATGTAAACCACAACCAAAGCTCTTTGTGTTATATCAAACTGGTCTTTACGCCCATGTTGCGATAAGTACATATGAAATAAAACTGGATAGCTTTACTTATAATTGAAGTCCGTAGATTGCTTTGTGGTTTTTATAAGGGTACGAACTGGTATACACTTGCAGAGGGCAGATATGTTTGCAAAGCACAACAGTAGATTTCGGCAAACCCAGAAAGTATATTTAAACTTTGTATAGTATATATATATATATATAGGGAGACAAGGACAACCTGTCCAGGAAGTATTATGGAAAGGACCTTTAAGCTCAGAAGGGGATACAATATAGTATAGGATAGTATACACTATATATAAAGTATAATATTAACATTCACTGTAATCACTGGAACTGTATTAAGTTGCTTTCAACCGCAATCTAGGGATGCTTATCAGTTGCACTCAGTGACTGTACATTGTTCAATTTGTTTTTGTTTGTTTTCAAGTGGACTTAGTTAGCCTGCGAAGCTCCATCGAAATGGAACTCAAATATTCTATAGCAGTTATTATTGTCACAAACTGGCTGGGAACGGCTCAGTCTGCAGCTTACACATACGATTTAGTTGGTGATACATACTACTTTATTGGAAAAGGAGAGAACGTAAGTCGACCAATACAAAGATTGAGTGAAATTCAAATAAATTACACAGCCCCACAAAAAATAAAAAGGTGTATGATCTGGGTAAGTGGCATATGCAGTTATATGTATTTTGGGTTGCTGAATCCGAATGCGAGGTCAGAATTTCGCCATCACGTCTGGACTTCGACATAACCTGTCAAAACTGAAAAACCTTAAAATATCCCCCAAAAGATATAGAATCCTGATCGGAGAATGCGATATATGTTTTAACATGTATTTTGTCCTTCTAAATCCGAATCCGAAGTCAAAAATTACGTATCACATCTGAGTTTTGACTAAACCTCTAAAAACTCGAAAAATTGTAAAAGCCCTTTAAAAATCATTTTTAATTGAATTTTTTTAAAATAATAAAATTTACATGTATTTTGTTGTTGCCTTTTTTTGGATTGTCGGGGCAGTCGCGCGCGCGATTTGATTTTTTCAAAAATTGTTTGAATGCGGCAACATTAACAATTCTTTGTTTGTTTCGCCGAAATTCTCACCTAATATGCAACTCATAAAATAAAACAATATTGTGTCTGAATAACATTTCGTTTGAAATAATCGCTTGTAGGACACTGTGCGCATCATTGTGACATTTTACTCAGAATTCATTAAATTTCAATATTGTTTAGGAATCACATTACTTTGACTGGTTCGAACAACGTCAAATTTGCTGGGATCATCACGGAGAATTAATCTATGGACTGACTGCTGATAAGATGACGAGTCTGGAGGGCTATATGCTGGAGAAGGGATATGCGAATGGCAGCGTATTTGCCACTGCGGGATACAGTCACAACTCAATCAGCTCGTTTCGCTGGTCAACGCTGGGACAACCTTTGACCTACAGCAAGTGGCTGCCGGGACAAGAACCACCCGAGGATTGTAATTTAAGTCTACAATTAATAGATGGTGAGCTGTATATGATACGTACGTGGGATTTCGATCAATACTATATATGTGAATATAGAACAAATTGGCGACGTGTCTGGATCTTCTTTAATCGCACCAGTGTGTTTGTCGTCTGTATGTTACTCTTGTGTGCCGTCATTATTTTTGTGCCCTGTACAAGAAATAAAAAGAAAAAGGATGTGGAAAGTTCAAAAAGTTTAAGGTATAAATTCAATAATATATTCATTAAGCCATTCAATTTAAAAAGAAGTCCACATTCGCCATGGGGAAATTCTGATACCCTTTTTTGTTAATATAAGGTTTTCCAATGATTTAATAAGGTGCCTTAAAATTGAATTGTATAAATATTGATTTGAAGAAGTCTACTGTGGTAGCAATTTGTAAATAAATAAAATTATAATTTTTTTGTTAAACAGTAAACAATTAAAACAGCACTCTTCTCAATTCTAAAAGTTAGATCTAGATCCATACTTGGCGAAGTAATTGCCACATGTGATATGTTATATAAGTTCCTTTAATTTCAGTTCTAGTAATTAGAGCACAATATGGTATGGTACTTGTTTATGGTATCATATATCCCTCATAGCCCTATAAAAAGCAATAGAACAACTTGGTTCCAGCTACATTCGATGCCAGCATTATGATGATCACAATGGGAAAATCTTGCGAGTTGCTGCTGCTGGCCGTACTCCTGCTGGCCAGTTACGTTTGCATCTATCTGGAGTTCAGTCAACGTAAGTTTCATATAGAGAGAAGCTATAGAGAAGTCTATAATGGATATGCCCGCAGCACGTTGTCACAAACCCTTTGTGGAGATCGGAAATAGTTGCTACTTCTTCTCGACCAACAAAGCAGTGAGTATAGCAACAGTATATATATGCTTTATATACTGCATAAACTAGTTTATCCTTACCTGCTTGCAGCCCACCTACGAGTACTATAAGGTATCGTACAAGGGTCGCGACTACAGTGTGCCTGCCATGGTGAGTCCATTGTGCGCATTCCCTGGATATCTCTTGCAATCTTCATTCGCAGCTCGACTGGATGCGTGCGAGCTTCGCTTGCGGAGCCCTCGATGAGTCTGCGCGTCTGGTGACTATCGACTCGGCCCAGGAGATGCAACAGCTGGCCCTCTATCTGACCAGATATGCCCACACCAAGACACACCCGATCTTCTGGAGTGGCGGCCATCGTGGCAATGTAGCTGCCAAGCAGGTGGACAAGGAATCCCTCAAGTATTTCTACTGGCACAACGATACCAAGCCGATCAATTATTCCAATTTTCGCAAGGAACCATCTACGAAAGCAACAAATCGACGTTTTTCAGCTGGTTTCTGCCTTTACTTAGAGGCTGTTGGATCTGAGCTTATCATGAACTCGGCTCATTGCAAAGAGCTGATGGCATTTGCCTGTGAGAAGCCGTTCTAGTGCTGACTATCGATAGGTGTAACTATCGTATATAGTATAAATAATACTAATAATATCTCCATGCGCCAATTGCATTATTAGCCACATGAGTGTAAAGTAAAGAATGATTGTTATTAAGGCTTATACGATTGATAGTTTGATAACACACATAAAAACTTAAGAATTGTCCAGGGCAATTGCGTTTAAATTGTCAGTTGCGACTACAAAAAACTCTTCAGTTGATTTGCCCTGTTTAATATCGATGCGTTCTGCTCGGGTTTCTTCTTATACATACATAAATATTAAAATATAAGGCTCCCCTGAAAAGAAAACGCTTTTTAGCGTCTGCATCTGTCATGATTTCTCAGAAATGCCCTCTGGCTTGATGCTCCAACAACCCTGGAGTGGTGACCTAATTGCATGCATCACTCAATGATTCATTTTCTCGTTTGACATGACTGGAAGGTTAATTGATAAGAAATAAATTCTGTTCCGGAAACTCATTTAGAAATACCAAAGGAATGAATCCTTGTGATTTTTCAGACATTGCAGATTTAGAAGTGTTACATATAAAAACCAGTAAGAAAAGCAACAGTCGCGCGGCACGCGACAGTGGGATACCCTTCGACCTACGTTCCTATGTATGTCCACATATGCACATAATTTGAAATTATTCTCGATAGATGGCGCTCGCGCTTCGCGCTCGCCTGCCTCCCTTGTTAGTAGACACAAGCACTTGGTTTTATGCTCATACTTTCTTAAATAACTTTTGTGTTTATTGTCCGATCGGATTGCAATTTAGAGAATAAGTAGATATAACTATCAGCTTAGTATATGTTAAAGTCAGAAAGTTTTATCTTTAATACAACGCTTACAAATTGAGTTCAAAAATTAAATTATCGATTGGCGGGGGCGGTGGGCGTGGCACCCAACATTTGAAATAAACTTGATCTGCGCCGGCTACACAGAAATGTTCATGCCAAATTTGGTACCTCTAGCTCTTATAATAGCTGAGATCTGTGTGTTCATCTGGTCATCCGGACATCCGGACATCCAGACAGACAGACATGGCTTAATCGACTCGGCTAGTGATCCTGAGCATGAATATATATACTTTGTGGGGTCTCCAATGCCTCCTTATGCCTGTTACATACATTTGCACAAAGTTAGTATACCCTTTTTTGACCATTTTCAATGGTCGAAGGGTATAAATAGAAAAAAACCACAGTCGCGCTGCACGCGTGTTCATTGCTTAGTGATGAAGGGTTGTAAATTGTCTTACATATATTACTGTGAACAAAAAGTTAATGTTATCTGTGCCAATTCACATGTCATGGTCATGTCTGATTAGATAACTCAAAGCACTAAGCAATGAACATATACCATAGAGTACTCAAACAGCGGAATTTACTCATTTGATGCAATGCGCAGATGGGGATCCCTGAAGACGAAGTGTTTCACGAGTGAGCGATGGGCTCTCTTCGATAGAAACGCACATCGGCAGCAAGTCAGTCGCACAACGACAGCGGGACGATGAGCATGGGTGCGATTCTTTGCGCTGTGCGATCGTTTCATTGTGTGCGTATATGCATGCACAAGCTAGCATATGAATGTATGCGTTGCTTGCGAAGTTTGACAACAGGCAAATGCTTCGGCCAGCGCGCTGGCACCCTGATGTCAATTTTCTGTTTCGGCGTCGAGAGCCAAGAGACTGAAGCACAGTGGGCAAAAATGGTTATCTTGGGGCGAAAATTGTATAACATTCGAAAACATGTGTATTTACACTGCGCGTCATCAGGTTAGCGCCCCCCTGTACATGCTTCTTTGATGGGAAATATTTTGCAAACTGCTTAAGCTAGAGCTATGTCAATTTTTTTTCCTGATAATTTCAATAATTTTTATAATGAAAAGTTAAAATTCAATGCAAATGGTTTCAAACGGGTTTTTATATAAATAATAAAGAAAAACAATTCATTAATAAGTAAATCAAAATTGGGTCATCAGGATAGCGCCCCCTACGATAATATGACTATGTTCAGTTAATTTCGAAAAAAATTTGAAACTTAACAATTTTACATACTAATTTGAATATTTTAGAAGCTTATTAATAATGTGTTGTGCCTCCTTTGTTAACAAGAACTTTACACATTCGATTGGGAAGTGACCCATAAAGTTTTTGTATGTAGTCCAAGGAAATCATCGACCATACGAGTTTTATCCCGGTGATCAATTCTTCTTTAGTGGAATATTGTTTACCACCCTCGTACACCTTCCTAGCCAAGCATCCCCATACGTTTTCTATTATATTAATGTCTGGGGAGTATGGCGGCCACTCCAGAACTTTCACTTTTTCTTCTTTAATCCATGATTTTACAGAACGGGCGGTGTGGATCGGGGCATTGTCGTGCTGAAAATGCCATTCCAGATTTCCAAAAATGTTTTTAAAGAACGGGAATGCCGTTTTTAATACGCAATTGTAGTCTTTCGCGTTCATTTTTGGTGTTAAAAACTGCAATTCACAGTGACCATAATAGGATACGGCGCCCCATACCATAACACCTCCGGCCCGACTGTGTAAGCGATCCAAAATATGCTCCTCTTTACGCAAATCGTGGTAGTAGTAACAATATCCGTCTGGTCCCTCCAGATTAAATTTCTTCTCATCCGAAAATACCACGTATTGCCACTCCTTCGACCATGTCATGTGTGTACGAGCAAAATCAAGGCGTGTTTCTTTTCGCAACTTATTAAGATGTGGTTTTTTCTTTAGTTTTTGTCTCTTTAAATGTTCAGCGTTCATAATCACCCTTTGAATCGTTGATTTGCTCGCGTTAACACCACTTCTTTCACGGATTTTGGCAGAGGTGTCGTGGGAGTTGGAAGCCTCTCGGAGTATTATCCTGCGATCTGCCTCGGTAATGACTTGATTATTGCCACCTTTAAAGTTGTTTCCATAGGTATTTTTATTATGAAGAAAATTGGCTATCGTTTGCGTGCAATAGCAAATTAGATAACATAAGAAGAAATAGGGCAAAGCAGGGGGCGCTAACCTGATGACGCGCAGTGTATAGTTCATTGATTAGATAGATTAAATATACATAATTATATTATGTTTTGTATATCAAATTTATAATATGAAAAAAAGTTGTGCAACAACTATAATATTTATACCCTTCGCCCATTGAAAATGGTCAAAAAAGGGTATACTAACTTCGTGCAAATGTATGTAACAGGCAGAAGGAGGCATGGGAGACCCCACAAAGTATATATATTCTTGCTCAGGATCACTAGCCGAGTCGATTAAGCCATGTCTGTCTGTCTGTCTGTCCGGATGTCCGGATGTATGGATGACCAGATGAACACACAGATCTCAGCTATTATAAGAGCTAGAGACACCAAATTTGGCATGAAGGTTTCTGTGTATCAGGCGCAGATGAAGTTTATTTAAAATGTTGGGTGCCACTCCCACCGCCCCCGCAAATCAATAAATTAATTTTTGAACTCAATTTGTAAGCGTTGTATTAAAGATAAAACTTTCTGACTTTAACATATACTAAGCTCATTAAAATATCTACGTATTCTCGAAATTGCAATCCGATCGGACAATAAACACAGAAGTTATTTAAGAAAGTATGTGCATAAAACCAAGTGCTTGTATCAGCTAACAAGGGAGGCGGGCAAGCGCAAAGCGCGAGCGCCATCTGTCGGCAATAATTTAAAAGCATGTGCATATGTATATGTGTACATACATTGGAACGTAGGTCGAAGGGTATCCCACTGTCGCGTGCAGCGCGACTGTGGCTTTTTTCTATTTTTTTAATAAGTGTTTAACATTTGCAGTTTCACGGGTTGTCAAGTATTCTCAATCAG
>JAEIFQ010000260.1:45000-92961 GCA_018904025.1 Zaprionus vittiger | reverse complement strand
TGTATTTAATTAATTTGGAGAATGTATGTACCTTTGTTCAAATGAAACGGGTAGGAGAAGGTACATACATATATGTGGCAGAGGTTTGTAAATAGGGAATTAGACGGATAAACTGTGTGTAATTTTGGATTCGTATTTCCGTACATATATATGTATGGAAAACTGGAGGAGGCAGTCAAAAGTGGTCTGTAAGTATGTGCTTACTAATGTAGCAACATATGTACATACAGAGATGCCGGTGGCGCAAATTAAAATTAACCAAAAAAATAAAAAAACCTCGGGTTAAAAAATACGCCCAAAAAAACCCCAAAAGTAAATATTTAGTACTTATCTGTGGGGGATCCTGACGAGATGCCGATGATCGTGGTTCGAGCGGAGCGAGGGGATGAAAATCCAGCGACGTGGTGTCCAAATAGATATAATAAATCCGGCTCGAAGGACCAATGTTTGTGGTGGCGGCAATGAGATCTTCCTTCTTGGGGGGATCGTAGATGGGGGTGAAAATTGCTGTGAAACGAAAACCGACGCGAAAACAATTCGAAAATAGAGAAACAACTCGGGGCGCGTGGTATTTACTTCACTTATAATTTTCAACTGAATCATGTACATGTTACATATTTAGCTTAAGCCTAACTTAACATACTAATCTGGATAAAAGAGTGCGAGAGCCCTTGGTGACTTCTCGCACTGTTTACGCCGAAATGCTGCCTACTTCTCGGCGGCTACGTTTCGACGTAAACATAATGTTTGTTACGATTGCTTACGAAAAGCAAAGACATTGTTGTGTTTGTTGTGCATTTATAATAATAAGCAATATTATCGAATTAGCTTAAATGAAATAGAAAAGAAGTGCAATTTCCAATTTCGACTGAGTTTAGTAAATATATCCACCAAGCATCGAACATATAGAGTACTCAAACAGCGCATTTTACTCATTTGAAGTAGAGGTGGAAATAAATCGATGTTCACTTAATCGATATATTTGCAAAAATTCAAGACAAAAATCGATTCAAATCGATTTAAATCGAAAATTTGAAATATAACAAAAAAAACGGAATTTTGGCTTGAAATTATAGAAAAAAAAACGTGTTTTTGGCATGAAATTATATATACAAAATATTCAATATAATAAAGATCTCATTATTGTTATTAATCAATTACCCCCAACTCAAAATTCTGCAAAAAACAAATGTTTATCCTTCGCACCCGTATCTAAAAAGCTCAAATTTTATACCACCACTGGACATGTTTACTTATAAAATATAAAAAATATTCAATATAATAAAGATCTTATTGATCAATTACCCCCAACTCAAAATTCTGCAAAAAACAAAGGTTTATCCTTCGCACCCATATCTAAAAAACTCAAATTTTATACCACCACTGGACATGTTTACTTATTTAGTTGTCGTAATTTAGTACTATTTTCAAATTTTCGATTAAATCCATGCTCAAAAATTAAATCGAAAATTCGAGAATCGATTTACCTTGCAGCTCTACTAAGCAGTTTACTGCTTACCTAAGATTGTCATCCAGCACCCAAAGGGGATCGTGTCCTGCGAAACGAGCGAAAAAACGGGCTAACGACATATCGATATATATCGCAACTGCATAGGTACAAGACATGCATACATACAAGAATTCAACATTTACTAAAAAAATACTACAAATTGTTAATAAATTATTTCCGTGTGTAGTTTTAATAAAAGGAAATTGAAAATATGTTTGTATCATATATGCCATGATCGAAAATATTTATTTAAAAATTGGAAGACTCACATTAAAGACAGTATTATGAAATACCTAAGCTATAATAAGAAATTAATGTATATGGCTTAAAGACGTAATTACTAAATTTGATTTAATAATGAGCATAAGAACCCAAAATATAAAGAGTCTGTCTGGATGATGATGATGTATCTTCAATTTTATAGTTAAAACTAAGTACATAACTCGATGATTTAAATGCCAAATGTAGTCGATAATTACTGCATCAATTGAAGGTATCGATTCTCCTCTAGCAGCGAACTCAACGATGTTGTCATATCATTCACAATCATGTTGACGCTAGGATGTGATTGCGGATGTGTCGAGCTGCTAACATCGGGCCAGAGAGTATTTGGAGCCTGTACATGATTGAAATGTGCATTTGTTCTCAAGGGGGCACTGCTGCCTCCACTTCCACTGTTGGTCTCCATCCAGTTCTGACAGCTCTGCACATATTCCAAAGTACGTAGATATGTGTCCGACTGCATGGATGAGGACGATTGATGCTCTGGGTTTGCAACGTCAGTCATGTGCATGAGATTGAGCTGAGGTTGTTGCTGCTGCTGAAAATTAGCTGGCGACAGTTGAGACTGGCTGACATCGCCGCATTGTATCTCATTGTTTGCGGGGGCAGGCACAGCTGGCACAGTGACCAGCTCGGGCAAACTAGTCATGGACGAGTCGACAATCTGCTGTGCCGTGCTGTATGTGGAAGGTTGTTCTTGCTCCTTAAGCACAATTATGCCCGTATACGGGACGGAGGCAGTGCCTTCGTTGCGCTGAGCAAATGGAGTATCTTGTGTCGACATGGGCAGCTCCGTGCCAAGTGGCAAAGCAAAAGCAGGAGGAGCAGCAGCTGGAGGGGGAGCTGGAGTAGGCGCAGGAGGGGGAGCTGGCGTGCCGCTCTCTGCTGTTTTAATAATTTGTTGCTCGCCATCTTTAACCAAATTCAAATACTGCAGCATCTCATCTGGCAATATGAGCTCCTCCACTTCATCCAGATTGACACGCTCGTTGGGATGATGCTGATCGCGTGGCGTGCTCTCGCTTGCCTGAAACGCCTTCTTGCTGCAGTTGCTCTGGCACAACATGCGCTCCAAGCTTTGTTGTTGTGGCAACACTGGCTCCGATTGTCGCCGCAGCGTCACAGTGGACGTGGACATGTTCAGCGACTTCTGTTCCGGCAGATGATATGCTAGATTGTTCACCGTGGGTATGGAGTAGCGACCACCAGATTGGTTAATCCCCCTCTGGCTCTGATAGCAGCTACTTGCCTGGCGCTGTAGCTGCAGCTGCGTGGAAATGAGATGAGAGGATGGCGGAGGTGGCAGCGAGTTGCCAGCAGAGGCAGGAGCGTGCTGCTGCTGATCCGTTGCAGCTGCTATGCATTGTGCCATGGAGGAGGAGGTGTTAGCCACGTTTGACATTTGACTGGAACGGCGAGAGCAACCCGGGGAAATGGGATCGTAGAGGGAGGATGCAGTGGGAGCATAGTTATTATTATAGACGGGGCCAGCACGCAGGGAGGACTGACTGCTGCGTCGACTCTGCATGCTGCAGTAGTAGGTGCTGGCGTTCGAGGTCTGGCTGTCGCGCCTCAACTGCGTCGCGTAGCCCTGCAGCGAGGGACGATGATTATTGATGGGTTGCAGCTCCGTTAGCTGCAATCGACTTGGCGGCGGCGGCGGCGCCACCACACCCGGCTCCATTTTAAGCTCAGTTATGCGCTGGTTCAACTCATTGATGCCAATGCCACGATTGCTCTCTGGGATGTTACAGAGTATCGAGTTGGTGGCATGCATAACCTTGCTTTGCAAGCGACTGCGGAATCTTTGGCGGGCATAAGCTGTGGCCGATGCAGTCGTTGTGCCCGCATTGCCGTGATCCATGTTGATCATGGAGCGCAGCATGACGGGTAGATCGGCGGCATCGACATCATCGTCATAGGGCCAACCCTCATCCAGCGTGGGCAGTTCATCCTGTCGAAATGATGATGAGTTTATAATGGAGTCGGCAACTCCACCCAGCTGCTGTGCTGGCGAATTCACATCGGACTCGGACTTAATGCTGGGACTCGAGACGCTGACTGCCTTGCCAGAGTTAAGGTCCTCGCTGCAGGGACTGGAGTCAATGTGCTGCTCCTGCAGCTTGTGATCCCTGTCCCCGGCATCATGCAGGGGCAAACCTTTGTGCTTCTTATTCGCATAGAACTCAGCGCCGTGTACGGTCTTTACATGCTTGCGCAGTGAACTTGGATCGGTGTAACGCTTGGTACAGCCCGGTGCCTTACAAATGTACGGTTTCTGCAATGGAAAATGAAATCAATTAATCTCCTATAAATAGGGTTTGATAATCAATGTGGACTAACCTCATTACTGTGCGTGCGGTTCTGGTGTTTAGCGCGATCGCTGGCATTGCTAAATGCCTTACTGCAACCGGGATACTCGCAGGTGTACGGCTTTTCTCCCGTATGCGATCTCAAGTGTGTCTTCAGGTTCTCCAAACGCGAATAGGCCTTGTAGCAACCCTCGAACTGTGTATAGTTTAGATTGTTATTGTTGGTTTAAAGTGATAAATATATATAATAATAATTACCGTGCACTTGTGAGGTTTTTCTCCCGTGTGGCGGCGCATGTGCACTACCAGCATATACTGTGCCTTGAAGGGTTTTTCACCCCTCGAACAGCCTTCCCAGCGGCAGACGAAGGCTTTCTTGTTGCTTTGGATGTGATCGTTATTGATATGCTTAACGAGTTCATCCTGCGTGAGAAACTCAACGTTGCAATTGTACCAGTGACAATTAGTCTCAATAAAATCACCAGGCTCATCCTTAATATCTGTTGTATCGGCTGTTGCACAATCATAATCGTTCATGGGGTACTTGCTGCCATGATGATTATAATCATTCTGTCCCATATTGATGACAGACAAGGCAGCTCCTGACTTTGTTCTTTGCCGTCGTTCCATTGCATTTGCTGATGAGGCGCTATCCGCCTCTACCTGCGCAACTCCCTCGGATGTTGACGATGGCTGCTCATGCGCCTTGTTGCATCTCACATTATGTTCCTTTTCCAAGCCACTACTCCGATCAGAGGGTCCATCTTCTATGCTCTGAAAGTATGATGACTAATAAGTTCCATGTATGTAACAGACAAAGAAAGATTCAAGCCCAAGAATTGTATATATCCTCTTTGTCAGAGAAGTCTGTACGTGCATGGCCCCGAACCCTTCTGCGGCGTGGGGTGCTCAACTATCTCAACCCTTGTGAAAACCTGGGCGAATAGGTTGACCGAATGCTATTGGTTTTCCCAACCAGGAATGAGGCAAGCTAGAGAGCTCGTGAATCCCTCAGTTAAGCGAAGAACAAATTTACTCTCTAGGAGGCATCTCTATCTCCTTGTTGGCTACCTTAGCAGCCACCACTTGGTGAACTAACACCTTACCAAAATGCGTCTGTCCTCGGATGCAGAGTGCAGGCTATGCAAAGAGGACAACGAAACCAGCAAACACATCTTGTGTGATTGTTCAGCCTTGGTATGGATTAGGAGGAATGCATAGGGAGGATCCCGAGCAAATTGTCCGTTCCTCGACGAAAGACCTGTTATGCTTCATCAGGAAAGCAGAACAGCTTTTGTCAAGATAGGGAGAGCATTATAGGCACATGGTCTGGTCGCAGTGCCTCGCCCCTTCTCTGCTGGAAGACTCCCATTTCAAATAATAAATGTACGTGATCAGTTTCTATATACCACAAGTTACTAGGCCTATGTATATCTATATATATATCTGAAAGTACCTGTTATCAAAAAAAACATTAGGGTATCCCACTAGTATCCCCTAGTACGCTCGACTCTTGCGCTCGTTCAGCAGTAACTCTGGCGCTGGTAGGTCGGACTACACCCTACGAGGGTGTATTGTGTACGGACTGCCATAAAGTTTCCACTTGCTTGTTTCCAATGGGTAACCTTATTTCCTTTTGAAAACTTTTAATCCAGTTTTACAGATTTAGAACTTAGTTCAAATTTACTCGCAATACCTTTTCTATTCGTTGATCAATCCTGGCGCGAGTTGTTGAGGTCGGCCGTAACCCGTTGACGGGTTGTAATGGCCACCTAAGAGGAAGTAGAGAGATACACACGGGTATTCTTTCACGTTTTTAGGCTTGGTATTGAACTACTGAACTACTCTTGATGTGTTAATACATTCATTGTGTATCAATATTCATAGCTGATGTTTAATTAAAGAACCCAGAGGGTAAACCATCCTACGTGACAGCGAGTACATCTAGGCAAACCAGGAATAGTGAGTACAGATTCTACGAGTTTGAGCCCTTGAGACACCAAAGCACGTATTTACAGTATGTCCGGCAAGGGCTTAAGAAACAATAAAGACTGAATTGGAAGCTGTAAGCTCTTCAAGGGGGTACACTAAGTCTACAAACTCGCAGTACATCTCCCTCCCCCAGTAGGGAGCTCTAACCCCTGCAAGGGGGTACACTAAGTCTACAAGGTCGCAGTACATCTCCCTCCCCAAATAGGGAGCTCTAACCTCTGCAAGGGGGTACAATAAGTCTACAAGGTCGCAGTACATCTCCTCCCCCCATATAGTAATTGGAAACTTTAACCCTTTCAAGGGATACACTAAGTATACAAGGTCGCAGTACATTTCCCTCCCGCAATAGGGAGCTCTAAGCCTTGCAAGGGAGTACACTAAATCTACAAGGTCGCAGTACATCTCGACCTCCCCCCCCCATATAATAATAGGGAGCTCTAAACCCTGCAAGAGGGTACACTAAGTCTACAAGGTCGCAGTACATCTCCCTCCCCCAATAGGACCCTCTAACCCCTATAAGGGGTACACTAAGTCTACAAGGTCGCAGTACATCTCCCTCCCCCAATAGGGAGCTCTAACCCCTGCAAGGGAGTACACTAAATCTACAAGGTCGCAGTACATCTCCCTCCCCCATATAATAATTGGAAGCTCTAACCCTTGCAAGGCGGTACACTAAGTCTACAAGGTCGCAGTACATCTCCCTCCCCAAATAGGGAGCTCTAACCTCTGCAAGGGGGTACAATAAGTCTACAAGGTCGCAGTATATCTCCTCCCCCCATATAGTAATTGGAAACTTTAACCCTTTCAAGGGATACACTAAGTATACAAGGTCGCAGTACATCTCCCTCCCGCAATAGAGAGTTCTAAGCCTTGCAAGGGAGTACACTAAATCTACAAGGTCGCAGTACATCTCCCCCCCCCATATAAAAAAAGGGAGCTCAAAGACCTGCAAGGCGGTACACTAAGTCTACAAGGTCGCAGTACATCTCCCTCCCCCATATAATAATTGGAAGCTCTAACCCTTGCAAGGCGGTACACTAAGTCTACAAGGTCGCAGTACATCTCCCTCCCCAAATAGGGAGCTCTAACCTCTGCAAGGGGGTACAATAAGTCTACAAGGTCGCAGTATATCTCCTCCCCCCATATAGTAATTGGAAACTTTAACCCTTTCAAGGGATACACTAAGTATACAAGGTCGCAGTACGTCTCCCTCCCCCAATAGGGAGCTCTAACCCCTGCAAGGGGTACACTAAGTATACAAGGTCGCAGTACATCTCCCTCCCGCAATATGGAGCTCTAAGCTCTTCAAGGGGGTACACTAAGTCTACAAGGTCGCAGTACACCTCCCTCCCCACCATATAATGATAGGAACTCTAACCTCTCCCAAGGGGTAGATTAGTCTACAAGGGGGTACACTAAGTCTACAAGGTCGCAGTACATCTCCCTCCCTCAATAGGGAGTTCTAAGCCTTGCAAGGGGTACACTAAGTCTACAAGGTCGCAGTACATCTCCCTCCCCCAATAGGACCCTCTAACCCCTGAAAGGGAGTACACTAAATCTACAAGGTCGCAGTACATCCCCCCCCCCATATAATAATAATACTTGTTCCCTTTGGGGTTCTTACCTTATTTGCGCTACTTGGCTTAATGGACAGATCATCGGCGGGTGCAGTTACAAGCGTGGACAGGGGCGTTGGCGTTGTTGCCTGCCTGGTGTTAGTTAGGCCCATGTTCTTGGTATTGCCCGGTATTTCGGTGAGGCCGAGTGCAGCTGCGCTGGCCGCATGAGTCATGGCATAATTGGCGACTGCCGTTTGTTGTTGTTGTGACATTGTTGGATGCAGTAGTCCGGCGCTGGCGCGCAGCAAATGCGCCTGCAGCTGCTGGAGATGGGGTGTCATCGCTGAATGGGCATGCGCCGCTGCCATGGGACTGATGGCGCCGGCCGAGAGATGGCCGTATGATCCGCTTGCTGTGCTGCTCGTACGCGATCCGTTCATAATGGTGGCCAAGGAGTTTGGGGAGAAGCGAATCATGGAGTTTATATCAAACGAGTCCGAATACGGGGACGAGGAGAGCGCTCGCTTGCGACTAACGCTGGCGCGCAGGTTGCCACCGCCGGCGCTAGAGCGAGGGCCGTTCAAGCGACCGTTGGCATCTAGACTAAAATGAAAATCGGTGCTGGCCAGAGATCCAGCTGCAGCCGCTGCTGCTGCCGCTGCCACTGCGGCATGATGCAGTTCCGTCAGCGATCCCACGCCACGTGCACTGAGGTATTCACCAGATCCCAAGCCCAGGCCAGCAAGATGAAACGCTGGCGAGCAGTTGGCATAAGGATCTAAGGATCAATCAGTGAAGTCAATTACAAACTATACACACATTGCCATGGAGACCCTCTCGCTACTCACCATGAAAGGATGCTGTGGGACTGGTCCGCTGCAAGGAATAAAACTGTTCCATGTACCCGGGGATTCTGTACGCAGGATGGAAGTCGTGCTGCTGGTGCTGTTGCTGCCCAACATGCACATGCTGATGATGATGGTGTTGGTGCCCTTGGTGCGCATTGCCCAGCATTGTATGGTTGCTGGCAACGAGACTTGAACCATTCGACCTGGGCGTCGACTCTGCCGCCGACGGTAACTGCGACGAACTCACGGAAACTGTCACGGGCACCGAGCTGCTCACGTCCGCGGAATGAACATGATGGTGACTCAACTGCGGACTGGGCTGCACAGCAGCAACAGCGGCGGCAGCAGCAGCACGCCGCGAAGCCAGGAACTGCAGCTCCGTGTAGCTGAAAATTATACAAATAAATAATAATAAATAAATAATTTTAATTACATTTAAAATTTAATATATATCCTGAAATAAGTTATAATAAATAAATCATTTTAACTACAATTTAAATTTAATATATTTATATTCTAAAATAAATAATAATAAATAAATAATTTCAACTACAATTTAAATTTAATATATATCCTGAAATAAATAATAATAAATAAATCATTTCAACCACAATTTAAATTTAATATATATCCTGAAATAAGTAATAATAAATAAATCATTTCAACTACAATTTAAATTTAATATATATCCCAAAATTAATAATAATAAATAAATCATTTCAACTACAATTTAAATTTAATATATATTCTAAAATAAATAATAATAAATAAATCATTTCAACTACAATTTAAATTTAATATATATAATAAATAATTTCAACTACAATTTCTATTTAATATATAATATTATATATCCTGAAATTGTACAGACTTTTAATTAACAAGTATATGAATTTTAATATGCGACCTGCCGTGGGGATTCAACTTTACAGCAGCCTTTACTGATTGTTCATATACTTAATATATAAAACCAGTAAGAAAAGTTAAAGTGGAATACCCTTCGACCTATGCTCCTAAGTATGTACACACATACATATGTATGTGCATGCTTTGAAATTATTCTCGACAGATGGCGCTCGTGCTTCGCGCTCGCCCGCCTCCCTTGTTAGCTGATACAAGCACTTATACTTTCTTAAATAACTTCTATGTTTATTGTCCGATCGGATTGCAATTCACAGAATACGTAGATATTTCATTCAGCTTATTATATATTAAAGCCAGAAAGTTCTATCTTTTTTACAGCGCTTACAAATTGAGTTCAAAAATAAAATTATTGATTTGCGGGGGCGGTGGGCGTGGCACCTAACATTTGAAATAAACTTGATCAGCTTATAGTACACAAGAGTCTTCCTGCCAACTCTGGTAACTCTAGCTTTTATAATAGCTGAGATCTGTGCGTTCACAGAGACAGACATGGCTCAATCGACTCGGCTAGTGATCCTGTTCAAGAATATATACACTTTATGGTGTCTGCCACGCCTCCTTCTGCCTGTTACATACATTTGCACAAAGTGTGTATACCCTGTTTTGACCATTTTCAATGATCGAAAGGTTATAACAAGCTCGCTAAAACGATTTGTTAACGAGGAAAAAAGGCAGGTACCCTTGCAGGTACAGTGCCGCTCAAATGAATAGGTTTGATTATTTGTTTAGTTTTTAAATGTTGTATCTCAGTTATATGCAATCCGATTTAGGCGAAATAAATTTTTATATACGATGATTTTTCTTTCTGATCTCTTAGTTTTGATGTTATATCATTTTTTTTTTGGCTCAACTGAATGGGTTTGACCACTAAAACTATTAAATAAAGTATACATTTATTAGTATAACGCAAAATTTCAAGGCACTGGGTAGTTCAAATAACAAAAGGACACTGTTTTAGCATTATTTAGTATTTGGTATGGGGCCACCCTTGCTTTTAATTATTTCAAACATACGATTTGGTAAGGAATCATAATATTTTTATACCCTTCGACCATTGAAAATGGTCAAAAAAGGGTATACTAACTTTGTGCAAATGTATGTAACAGGCAGAAGGAGGCGTGGCAGACCCCATAAAGTATATATATTCTTGCTCAGGATCACTAGCCGAGTCGATTGAGCCATGTCTGTCTGTCTGTCCGGATGTCCGGATGACCAGATGAACACACAGATCTCAGCTATTATAAGAGCTAGAGATACCAAATTTGGCATGAACATTTCTGTGTAGCCGGCGCAGATCAAGTTTATTTCAAATGTTGGGTGCCACGCCCACCGCCCCCGCCAATCGATAATTTAATTTTTGAACTCAATTTGTAAGCGTTGTATTAAAGATAAAACTTGCTGACTTTGACATATACTAAGCTGATAGTTATATCTACTTATTCTCTAAATTGCAATCCAATCGGACAATAAACACAAAAGTTATTCAAGAAATTATGAGCATAAAACCAAGTGCCTGTGTCAGCTAACAAGGAAGGCAGGCGAGCGTGAAGCGCGAGCGCCATCTATCGAGAATAATTTCAAATCATGTGCATATGTATATGTGTACATACATAGGAACGTAGGTCGAAGGGTATCCCACTGTCGCGTGCCGCGCGACTGTTGCTTTTTTTTTAATTTCATTTAGTGAAATTGTTGACCAGGCTTTTTTTATTTGCTTTAACTAGGGTCACAGTGTCACTAAATTGTCTTCCTCCTTCGTACACTTTCCTGGACAAAAGTCCCCAAATGTTTTCAATAATGTTAATGTCAGAGCAATTTTATTTTGTACTTATCTCCTCCGATGCAACCAATTCTAGCATATATTGTACAATATAATGCTGCAAATTAATTGGCATGAGTGTATATATACAATATTATGTTTCACATTGATTGGCACTGATAAGTTATTTCCAAAATGAGAACTAGTCCTAATAAAAAAATCCGATTGTTGTCAATATTATAGAGAACGTATTGGCTTATATATAAAAAGAAAACGAAGCTCGGATTTATCAAGAATCCTTTAGCTTTCCTACGACATTATTTTATTTTTAAAGATATTGCAACTAAACTTACTATACCGTCATTTTTATACGCGTTAAAAAAGGGTGTCGAGCAGGTAATGCCCTAAACAATCATTGACCGCCGTTGGCAAATGTACATTGAACAAAAATGAAGGGCTAAATAATGATGTACATATTATTCTATAGGGAAATAGTACAGTTTGCTAGGTATTGCAAGACTTTAACCTTAAATCTAGTCACAAGTCTACATAGCACAGTTTCTTTTCCCTTTTGGATATCGCCAGACGAACTGATCTGACGCACCCAGCATAGCTTAATTCTTAGTTAAATCGGTGTGACCAATACAACAACACGATAAAACCGCATACAATAAAATACTAAATCAAAGTGCCGTGCCCTCTATCGGTGACAAATTACTTAACTAAGTAATCGATAGCCAAATTATCTGTAGCGCGAAAAAGCAGAAGAAGGCTTTTAAGTATATATCACAAATCGATAACTTTTGCGTATTTTTTTCCTTAATAATAAAACGACTTAAGTCACAACTTTCTTTCTTTGTCGCACATATAGATATATACATACATATATACTATATGCACATTATAATCTAACTTTGATTACTTTGATTTTGTATTTATATAGTCGAACAAGTCGTGACGTCATTGGAATAATTGTATATGGAGAAAAGGATTGGCAATGCGAGCACGTACTCTATTTTTTTCTATGCACACAAATTTTTTTGCATTCAAAAGCAGATACATACATACTATACATACATACATATGTATTTGCTTGGCCAATGAAATGGTAGATTCGTATACACATTTTAATATACATACATACATATATACATGTGCGTTTGCATGTGAGGGCTTACATTATATATATATTAAACAGTAGAGGGTATCGTACAGTTCAGTACTCATTACGTACGTCGAAGGGTATCCCACTGCTGCTCTCGATTTATTGTATATAAAAAAAAATGTGCCCATCAAATTTCTTCCATAAGAACAATCAGTTAGAAGTAAATATATATATTAGAAATTTGTATATGTCCTGCTATTCGAGATTTAAGAGCTGTTAACGAATACTTAAACAATGTTATGAAAATCTGCAATGGTATGCAACATGTGTTATTAATGCACGCAGATCAAGTTTGTTTTAGAATTTGACGCGCCCCCTTAAATCGATGAAAACCGAATTCCAAGTTTTTTAATTTAAATGCAGCACATTTCATTTTTGGTGAACACAACTAATTTCCAAACCGCTCTCTAAAGTATGCAACAAAATATTGTAAAAATAGAGGTTCTATATTAAAGAAATCGATCTGGTGAGGGGTATATCACAGTCGAGCACACTCGACTATAGTTTTCCTGCTTGTTGATTGTTAAAATATGCCAGTATAATTAACAATGATGGAAAATACTATCGATGTTTTACGCAGCTCAGCTCTAATGCACATACTGATAAATCGATTAACCTTAAAATGTATCGATTTTTCAAAAATGAAAAATACGATGTTTGAATGATGTAAATATCTAAGCAATTTAAAGATATTTTTCTTTATTTAATTATGTAAATACATATTGCATGACAAATTAAATTCAAATAAACTCAATTATATACTAGATGCTGGCCAAGATACAATAGTTTTCATTATACATACATACATGCATGCATATGTAATACATAGAGTTGTTGATTTGCGTTCATTTCAAGCACTTAGTTCATTAGTTCATTATTTCGAAGAACAATAGTTCAATCTTTAGTTCGTTCGTTTGAGTCTGTAGTTCGTTCTATAGTTCAATCTGTAGTTCGTTTGTGCGAGACCAATGAACTAAAAACAGGGATTTAGTTCGTTAGCTCAGTTTGCGGATTAGTTCAACCGAACTTAGTCTGTACTAAACGGTACAATATATGTACTTGTATGTCTGCGTGTACATATATGTATGTATGTATGTATATGCATATAAATTTTGTACTTCATCATCTGCGATCATTTGTATTCAAGACATTAAGCGTGGTATACAAATTTTAATTGTTATCATCTGACGCAAACCAATTAAATTACTCAAAATTATACCATATATACATACATACTCAGTATGTAGGTAAAACACTTGATGCATAAAAATTTGTCTAATATTTGCCTTACTACATACCAGGAAAACATACAACGGAAAAAACCTTGCAGTTCAAGCAAAGATTCTTGAAATATTTGTGGCAATTTTATATACCGGGATTAGGATTTATATACAATTAAGAAATAATATTCGATTACCGGACAGTAAGAATTCGTGATTTAACCTGTAGCTCTTTGACATTCACCTATACATGCAGATAGTCAACTCTTTACTCAAAAGGACATGTTAATGTTATGTATGTATATACAGTATGTCAAGAAACACACTACACATACATATGTACATACATAACATTAACATGTACATACATATGTATGTGTAAAGAACCTCGCAGTTCAAGCAAAAATTCTTGAAATATTTGTGGCAAAATTATATACCGGGATTAGGATTTATATACAATTAAGAAATTATATTCGATTAGCGGACAGTAAGAATTCGTGATTTAACCTGCAGCTCTGTGACATTCACCTATACATAGTCAAGTAAATCTTTACTCAAATGGACATGTTAATGTAATGTATGTATATACAGTATGTCAAGAAACACACTACACATATGTATGTACATAACATTAACATGTACATACATATGTATGTATGTACCTATGTGTAGTGAGTTAGTTGACTCACTGTATATCCCTGCTCAGGATCAATAGCTGAGTCGATTGAGCTTTGTCTGCTTATTACCCCGCAGGGATTTTGACAAATTCTTGTAAAATAATAATATTACATATATATAATATTAATAATAATATATAAATAAAATATTTATCACTCCTACTAATTTCAATCAGATCGGAACACAAAAGTTATTGAATTCAACAGCAAAAGACTGTGATCGAGTGCCCGCACATGTCTGAAGGGTATCATACTGTCGAGAGTGTCCAACTGTAGCTTTTGTCTGGTTAATAATAACATTGTTTTGTAATGACAGCCAGTCGTATTTTAGTGAATGAACTATGGGAAAAAGTCAATTTTTTTTGGAAATTTTTACAATTTAAAAGTTGCTCTAAATTAAACGAGAGCAAAAGTCCAGCGGCACGCCACAGTGGGATACCCTGAAATCTATGTTCCGGTGTAGTTTAATTTGTTTATTTATACATACATGTGCATGCTTTCTAATTATTCTCGGCAGATGGCGCTTCGCGCTCGGCTGCTTCCCTTGTTAGTTGACACAAGCACTTGTTGATATGCTCATACTTTCTTGAATAACTTCTGTGTTTATTGTCAGATCGAATTGAAATTTGAAGGATACATAGATATTTTAATCAGCTTGATATATATCAAAGTCAGAAAGTTATATATTTTATACGCCGCCTACAAATCAACTTTAAAAACTTTAAATTGTTGATTTGCGGGGGCGGTGGGCGTGGCACCCAACATTTGAAATAAACTTCATCTTCGTCTGGTACACAGAAACCTTCGTGCCAAATTTGGTATCTCTAGCTTTTATAACAGCTGAGATCTGTGTGTACACACAGACGGACATGGCTAAATCGACTCGGCTAGTGATCCTGTACAAGAATATATATACTTTATGGAATCTGCCACGCCTCCTTCTGCCTGTTACATACATTTGCACAAAGTTAGTATATTCTGTTTTGACAATTTTTAATTTTTCTGCCGAGAATAATTAAATAGAAAGCATGTACATGTTTGTATGAATAAACAAATTGAACTATACCGGAACATATCCCACTGTCGCGTGCCGGTCGACTGTTGCTCTCGTCATTCTTCAAACTGCAGTTTAAGCCAAAAAAAAAACATCTCTTTTCCCACTGTGGAATGATACAATATTATCAAACACATATACATACATATGTGGTGCGATTTAATGCCTTTAGACTATATATTTTGTGAGGCTATGTTAAATCGAGTGTTTATGGAGACAAGACCGCTTCAATTGACGCATTGGAGGACAAGAGCAGAAGCATTTATTCGTGAGATACCAAGATGCCGAAATTTTGGAAAGAGTATGCCAAAATTGGACTATGCTGATAAAGCATTTGTGGCGCACTCACGCTCAACATTTGCATGAAATAATCTTCAAACATTCAATTAAATGCACCCTACTATCGATTCAAATAAACATTTCATGCATTTCTCTCAATTTGATGTGTCTTTTTGTAAAAAACTTTTCTATAGCTCTTAAAAAATCAGCCTTTATAAGGTATATACATATTTACTGAATCAGCATCAACAGAGTTGTCATTTTAGCCATTTTTGTCTGTCCGTCTGTCAGTTTTAAGGCTAGTTGTCTCTCATATTTACTGCACGCCTTAAATAAGTCGGAACTACCAGGATCGAAGCGATATATATTATATATATATGTCAAAGAACCTATTGTACAATTTATGTTTGCTACATTGGTATAGAGTTGTGCATGGACCAAGTTTTCTTCGACGGGCGCACGCTTGTGCGTGTGCAAAATTAAGGTTGTGTCCATGGGCGTGCGTGTTCGTGTTTCGAAATTCGGCAAGAAATAACACGAAAACAGTATTTTCCACATCTGGGCAAATCCTTAATGACCGTAGGACTTGATTGTCAAGTTCTAATCTTGACAAATTGATATTTTTATATAAAAATATGTAATTTTTTAATTTAAAGTAAATGTTAAGTTCTTTAATTTTAAGTTATTTTCAAAGAAATATCATGTATTTATGAATAAAAATCAAAAAAAAAAATACATATAAAAATTCATGTTGGACCGTGTTGGCAAATTTTTGTGCGTGCGTGTTCGTGCGTGTTGTTAAATTTAATTTTCGTGTCGTGCTGGGTCGTGCCGAAAAATGAGAGTCCATGATCTGTACCCATCAAAGTTGTACAGTAATCTACGATATATATTCTTAATCCCTGAAGATCTGTACCAATAAAAGTTGTACAGTAATCTATATATACATTAATCCCTTATACCGATCAGGCCAATCATACCCAATAGCTTGAGTAAAACAAGCGTATTTGGTATGTCTAGAAGATTAGTGTTTTTTTTAACATACATATATGAACGTTAGAAGATTTTCGTTAGAAGATTTTCGTTAGAAGATTCTCTTCCATGATATACGAGGGTCGTTTGATAAGTCCGTGACTTTTTGTATTTGCCGCGCACCTGCTCTAAATACAACACTGCTCCTGTCAGCAGTTATCGATTAACAGCTGACTGTAAAATTTTGAGAAAGCTGCGTTTTTTGGTTTGCGTTTTATAGGCATTGAAAGCAGACGATCTCGTGAATTTTAACGAAAATGGAAAAAAGTGAATTTCGTGTGCTAATTAAGCATTATTTTTTGCGTAAAAAATCCATCACCGAAACCAAGGAAAGACTTGATAAATATTATGGGGACTCTGCACCATCAATTTCAATGGTTAAGAAATGGTTTACTGAGTTCCGTTGTGGTCGTACCAGTACAAGTGATGCCGAACGTTCAGGTCGCCCAAAAAGAGGTCGTCATGCCAGAAATCGTCGACAAAATCCATGGAATGATATTGGATGATCGGAGAATGAAAGTGCGTGAGGTAGCTGAGGCTGTAGGCATCTCAACTGAACGGGTACATCACATTTTACATGAATATTTGGACATGAAAAAGCTTTCCGCGCGATGGGTGCCGCGATTGCTCACACACGACCATAAGCGCAACCGTGTGACCATTTCAAAGGAGTGTTTGGCGATGTTCAACCGCAATCCAAACGAATTTTTGCGCCGTTTCGTTACCGTAGACGAAACATGGATCCACCACACCACACCAGAGACCAAAGAACAATCAAGACAGTGGGTTTCTCCGGGTGAACGTGCACCAAAGAAGGCCAAGGTGGGTCTGTCGGCCAACAAGGTCATGGCCACAGTTTTTTGGGATGCACAAGGTATCATTCACATCGATTACCTTGAAAAGGGTAAAAACGATCACCGGCGAATATTATTCAGAGCTTTTGGACAGATTCGATATTGATTTGAAGCAGAAACGACCGCATTTGGCGAAAAAAAAAAAGTGCTGTTCCATCAGGACAATGCACGGGTGCACACGTGTAGTCAGCATGGCAAAATTTCATAAATTGGGCTACAAACTGCTACCCCATCCAGCATATTCTCCAGATTTAGCCCCCTGTGACTATTTTTTGTTTCCAAACATGAAGAAATGGCTCGGCGGTAAGAGATTCGGGTCAAATGAAGAGGTCATCACAGAAACAAACGACTATTTTGAGGGCCTTGAGAAAACCTATTATTTGGAAGGAATAAAAAAATTGGAAAAACGCTGGACTAAATGTATAGAGCTAAAAGGAGATTATGTTGAGAAATAAAACGCTTCTTTGACGAAAAAAATATATTTTATTCAAAAAGTCACGGACTTATCAAACGACCCTCGTATAACAATCAAAAGATGCTGCAGACAAAGTTGTTCTATGTGGTTTAATAATTTGAATGGTATCAGAAGAACTTACGCCAGTGGAAAGTATGTTGGTAGTGCGTATGCATCCATTATTCCGTCGTCAAAGTGATAAACAACTGTGTATGGGGGAGTGCAGACTATATTCGATTTAGATTTAGTGCAAGCACATAGCAGCTCCGTTTATTGTTTTGTAATTATTGATAACATAACACTAAGGCACTTGTAACTTGTACAACGTCGTTTGATTTTTGCGAGGCTGTGTTTATAAACATTTTAATAATTTTTTTAACAACTTTTATTTCCGTTTATAGGCGTGTTTTTGTTAGCTTGTTTGTTTAGCATCACAATGCGTATTTTAGTTTAGCATATGAATACAAATACACTTGTCAATATATATGTATGTATGTAGTTACATCAATTGGAAACGTTCACTTTAATTGAACTGCATTTAGCGAGCGGCAAGTTTTAAATGATGTGTAACAGAGTCAATAATCCACGGACCATCGACGATCGACGTGACGACGACGGAGACAGAGACGGAGACGTCTTGCTGCCGTGTTTATTCCGAGTGGACTGAGTGGCAGCAGATCTTGCAATGCCTCGCGTACTTTAGCTAGAGCACAACGCGAGCGAGAACGCACACTCATGTTTAAAGACAATAAAAAAAGAAACAAACACACACACACACACATATATTGCTATGCACACAGATAGGACGCCGCCATAAACACACGTGCAACTACAGATTTTTTTGTTTTCGGCCTCTCTCTCTTTCTCTCTCGCTCTCTCTCTCTCTTTTTGCGCTTCCTCCGTCCGTGGTGCGCAGAGCGAAAGCGGCAGATCGAAGATGGCCATGCAGAGGCCCTGTTCACATTTCCCACAGCACCAGTGTTGTACACTGCCACAAATTGTTGTTATTTGTTATTCGAATGATTTCCCTTAAAGAAATTGTTTAAAGGTTGCCACAGCTATGCATTAATTGCAGCTCAGTTTTAATCGATATTTATCGAGTTTATAAAATATTAAATAATATATTTATACATATGTATACTTTTAATGCAGCCTGAATGTGCCTGCTCAGCATTGCTCGCCTCTCTCTCCTGCTCTGTCTCTCTCTCTCTCTCTCTCTCTCGTACTAGCAGGTACTGTGTCTAAAGAAACACTTGTACATCTGTATGTATGTATGTATGTATGGATCGGTGTATCTGTATGTGTATTCTCTCGACCAAACTTCAACAACTTGCTACTTGTTATGCAGCAGACGTGCACAGACGATCTTTTAGGCGCACCCACATTGTGCCTACAGAGCGCTCTCTTCTCTGTTTCTTCATCTCTGTCCCACTGCCTTGCCTACAGCTTGTTCACTTTCCCACATGTATTGCATCTCACTCTCGGGCAACCTCTCTTTGTTTCCGTGAGGCATAAGCATACCGAACACAGCTCATGTCTTTTTATATATGTATGTATGTATGTATGTTTGTGAACACATACAAAGATGTATGTCTGTACACATGACTGTGCATACATATGTACATATGTACATATGTTTATGGGTCCGGATTTGTCTGAATACTCAATTATTGCAAGAGAAGGCATTATTACTACTACTATTTGTGTTACTATTACTATTACTATTACTATTACTATTACTATTACTATTACTATTACTATTACTATTACTATTACTATTACTATTACTATTACTATTACTATTACTATTACTATTACTATTACTATTACTATTACTATTACTATTACTATTACTATTACTATTACTATTACTATTACTATTACTATTACTATTACTATTACTATTACTATTACTATTACTATTACTATTACTATTACTATTACTATTACTATTACTATTACTATTACTATTACTATTACTATTACTATTACTATTACTATTACTATTACTATTACTATTACTATTACTATTACTATTACTATTACTATTACTATTACTATTACTATTACTATTACTATTACTATTACTATTACTATTACTATTACTATTACTATTACTATTACTATTACTATTACTATTACTATTACTATTACTATTACTATTACTATTACTATTACTATTACTATTACTATTACTATTACTATTACTATTACTATTACTATTACTATTACTATTACTATTACTATTACTATTACTATTACTATTACTATTACTTATTACTATTACTATTACTATTACTATTACTATTACTATTACTATTACTATTACTATTACTATTACTATTACTATTACTATTACTATTACTATTACTATTACTATTACTATTACTATTACTATTACTATTACTATTACTATTACTATTACTATTACTATTACTATTACTATTACTATTACTATTACTATTACTATTACTATTACTATTACTATTACTATTACTATTACTATTACTATTACTATTACTATTACTATTACTATTACTATTACTATTACTATTACTATTACTATTACTATTACTATTACTATTACTATTACTATTACTATTACTATTACTATTACTATTACTATTACTATTACTATTACTATTACTATTATTATTACTATTACTATTACTATTACTATTACTCATACTATTACTATTACTAGTATTACTATTACTATTACTAGTATTACTATTACTATTACTATTACTCTTACTATTACTATTACTATTACTATTACTATTACTATTACTATTACTATTACTATTACTATTACTATTACTATTACTATTACTATTACTATTACTATTACTATTACTATTACTATTACTATTACTATTACTATTACTATTACTATTACTATTACTATTACTCATACTATTACTATTACTATTACTATTACTATTACTATTACTATTACTATTACTATTACTGTTACTATTACTATTACTATTACTATTACTATTACTATTACTATTACTATTACTATTACTATTACTATTACTATTACTATTACTATTACTATTACTATTACTATTACTATTACTATTACTATTACTATTACTATTACTATTACTATTACTATTACTATTACTATTACTATTACTATTACTATTACTATTACTATTACTATTACTATTACTATTACTATTACTATTACTATTACTATTACTATTACTATTACTATTACTATTACTATTACTATTACTATTACTATTACTATTACTATTACTATTACTATTACTATTACTATTACTATTACTATTACTATTACTATTACTATTACTATTACTATTACTATTACTATTACTATTACTATTACTATTATTACTATTACTATTACTATTACTATTACTATTACTATTACTATTACTATTACTATTACTATTACTATTACTATTACTATTACTATTACTATTACTATTACTATTACTATTACTATTACTATTACTATTACTATTACTATTACTATTACTATTACTATTACTATTACTATTACTATTACTATTACTATTACTATTACTATTACTATTACTATTACTATTACTATTACTATTACTATTACTATTACTATTACTATTACTATTACTATTACTATTACTATTACTATTACTCATACTATTACTATTACTAGTATTACTATTACTATTACTAGTATTACTATTACTATTACTAGTATTACTATTACTGTTACTATTACTCTTACTATTACTATTACTATTACTATTACTATTACTATTACTATTACTATTACTATTACTATTACTATTACTATTACTATTACTACCTGCATGTGAGGCAGACGTACCTGATGCTGACACACAACATTTGTCACGTTAAAGGTAGTTTGGAAAGTCATCTTAAGGCCAGCCTTTGGCAACCTGTGGCGTGGTAGACTGCTTGTGAAGTCAGACTCGTCGGACCAGGCGCAATATGTATCAGAGTTGTTCGGCCGGAAAGAAGAAAAGAGCACAGCGGGACTGGAGGGTTCGCTTGCTGAGCGCGCTCCTCTTTTCTCATTATGTGTGTTCCTTTGTAATTTAACGTCTTATTCAAGTCATCCCAAATTCTTTATACACTATGAAAAATACGATAGCTGTGTCTGCCTGCGCAGTTCAGCTTGTCTGACCGGGGGCTGGAGAATACAAAGCATTCACACTCACACACTTGCACGTTTTCGTCTTATTTAACGAGGCAACTTCTGCTGGTTCCTGGAAACGACATAAAACCATACATATCTACATACATACATACACATACACATGTAAGTATGTATGTCTGTACATCGAAACATACATACGAACATCTGTACGTTTGTTTTTAGGTTTTGCATCAGCATTCGAGTCCATTCCTCCGGAATTTGCCATGCAACTAGAAACATACATACATACATATCGACATACATGTGTACTTAAATAAACATATACATATGTATGTACATGCATAAGTATACTATATAAATGTATGTATGTAGATTGATATGTATTTATGCATATATGGGGTACATTAATAAAATTGACTGTGCTATGAGAAACTTGGATTTAAAATAGCTGAAAATCTGCATATATGTACATATGTACATACATATGAACATATACAGACAGTCAAGTAACACTTTACTCAAATGGACATGTTAATGTAATGTACATTTGTGTACAGCGTTACTTAACAGACCGTATATCTAGGTACATACATATGTACATACAATATATATGTATGTACATATTTGTGTATATATTTATATATACATACATACATACATGTATTTATGTGATACTCAGTTAAAATATGCATAAATGTATATGTACATACATACATACATTGAACTATATTATTTAATTAAATTGATTGCATATATAATACATTATATTATTATATATACATATGTATATATATATATATATATATATATATATATATATATATATATATGTATATATCATATATTATTAGTTGATCGAATTGATCAAGTACTCACAAAGAGGATACCAGGGCTCGATGGTAGTTAACTTTTTGCTAGTGGGGGTCCCTGGTAGTGCTGCAAATGTAGCTATTTTCACACTAAATCTAGCGGGTTTCAATTTGCAAACGAAGCATAACTTATTAAATGGGTGGCACAGGGAAATATGACTATTTTATTATGTTGCAATGCATGGGATTTCCTCGAGCGCTCCATCCCCACAGGATACAGGAGAAACAAATATACAGTATAATATAATATATTTGTATATGATATACATATATAATCAAGTAACACTTTTACTCAAATGTACATGTTAATGTAATGTACATATAACATTTTACTCAAATGCACATGTTAATGTAATGTACGTATAACATTTTACTCAAATGCACATGTTAATGTAATGTACATACATATAACATTTTACTCAAATGCACATGTTAATGTAATGTACATATAACATTTTACTCAAATGCACATGTTAATGTAATGTTCCTATGTGTAAGGAGTTAATTGATGCACTGTACAAATATTAAACTTAGTTTTCTCTAGAATATAATAGAATAGAATTAAGAATATTGGATGAAGGTTGGAGAAAACATTTTTTTAATAAATAAACAAATGTCATAACTTGACTGATTTTGTATTTTTTCACTTTTATTTACATATACATATATATATAGATATACCCGCTATCTGACTAAAACTATTTCTTCTAAATATAAAAGTTCTATTTTTAGCGGATTTTGTGTTCCATACTTTGAGGGAAGCAGCTTGGAAATGAGTAGCTGTAATTAAACCAATCAGTTCCTAATTTACTTTATAACTTCTATCTGCTGTTAATTATTGGATCGCCACAACATTTTAATAGTTAATATTGTGTTTCAAAATAAACTGTCCTGCATTCAATTTAGCTTGAAGTGTTTATCGGTTTGGGAACGGACGGACAGACGGACATGGCTATATTAACACTTCTGTTGATGGTGATTCAGAATATATGTATATAGTTTGTGTTTGTAACAGGCAGAAGGAGGCGTGGCAGATCCCATAAAGTGTATATATTCTTGCTCAAGATCACTAGCCGAGTCGATTGAGGCATGTCCGTCTGTGTGAACACACAGATCTCAGCTATTATAAATGTAAGAGATACCAAATTTGTCAGCAAGATTCCTGTATACTATACGCTGATCAAGTTTATTTCAAATGTTAGGTGCCACGCCCACCGCCGCCGCAAATCAAAATTTTAATTTTTTAAGTCGATTTGTAAGCGGCGTATAAAATATACAACTTTCCTACTTTGACATATATTAAGCTGATTAAAATATGTATGTACCCTTCAAATTTCAATTTGATCGAACAATAAACACAGAAGTTATTCAAGAAAGCATGAGCATAACTTGTGTCAGGGGGGGCAGGCACATGCGAAGCACGAGCGCCATCTGCCGAGAATAATTTGGAAGCGTGCATGCATGTATGTGTGAATAAACAAATTAAACTGCATAGGTCGTAGGGTATTCCTCTGTCGAGTGACGCTCGACTGTTGCTCTCGTTATTAAGTGCAGTTCATATGTAGGTTTGTATGTATGTACATACATTCATAGGGTTGCCATATCTACTGTTTTTTTCACAAAATCTAGATAAAAGGAAATATTTCATATATGTGTATGTACATACAACAGACATACTTATTAAGTGTATGCTGTACGCCAAGGTTGTTTGATTTTCCCTTGTCATACTGTCTTTTATAATACATACATACACACACACACACACATACGTATACGTATCTGAGAAACGCAGACGGGCAAATGACTTTATTTTCAATGTGTCTCGACTTTAAGCCCGGGCCTTTTTAAAGGGCTTAATTAGTCAGTAAATCGGAGACGAAAAGAAACGAAGTAGTCATCGGGATGGGATGGGATGGGATGGGTGCGCTTGATAGCAGCACAGAATCTCCAATCCAGTTTCTTCCATTAAGCGGCACTGCATGCATACGTTTTGATATTCATGCATACATACAAACATACATAAATGTATTTCGTATGTACGTATATGTATATGTATATGTGTACATACATTCGAAAGTTCACGTTTATACAGACATACATACACGCATACATGCACATACAAACGTGTTACGGTGCAGGCATCATGTCCAGCCTGAGTCGAAGCTCGGAGGAGCGTGTGTTTTTCTTGTGTGCCTGTGTGAGTTAATACTTTAAAGGAAGCAAGAAGAATGAATATAGTATAACATACTGTAAAATACCCTTTAATCACGTAAAAAAAAGAAATTTTAACCAAAATCGTTTTCTAGTTTCCCAAGCAAGCATTTCTCGAGGCTTTTGCCATATATTTAATAATAATGTAGATATTCTATAAATTTATATCATATATATTATATTTATATTACCCTATTATATGCATAAACACTGATCAATTAATTGGTGGACTAATTCCTTATTTGCACTTGAAAATAATATACGTAGTTCACATACTGAATACGGGGTATATAAACGTTGAAATAACTGCAACAACTTTGTTACTCTAGTAAATTGTTTTAGCGAGGAGGGCTTAAAAAGTTGTAAATTCGAACAGTTCAACTAAAGAGTGCTGGGTAAACAATTTGTGACAATATTTATATAAATATATATTAAATAATATACATTTATTGTATAATTGTTTATTATTATTGTATACAATACATTTTAATTAATTCTTTTTTTTCTCATGTAAGGTTTTACCTTTAATTTAAAATTAAAAATTCAAAACAATGAGGTTTAATAATTGTTTTTACTTTTAAACAGTCGACTGACCATATTCGACTATAAATTAAATTTAATCAATAAAATTAAATTAATTAAATAAATTAAATTTATATTATTAAATATAATAATAAAAAATACATTAATTTATAATGATTTCATTTATTCTGGTAGATTATTTCCACCTTTACTCATTGAAAACTGCTAAAAAAGATATTTTATTTGAAAATGTATTAAAATACATTTATTTGTATTTTATATATTACTGGGGTCGTTGTAGTAGATATGTATGTACAACACATAATATATATGTGTATATGTATGTATAATATCAGTTCCGGCTGAGCCTGACTTCTTTCGTCTATTGTTTCTCAAGTTGATATAATATAATTTTTATTCTTCGTTCAACTCGATTTCGATTGTTCATTAAAAATATACTGTCAAAAAAAAAAACAATTTCCACAAGATGTATTGTGTAAAATAATTTCATTAAAAATATATACATATACATATAATATATATAGTATCGTCTATATATATTTACAATCAGACATTATGCAGACTGGGCCGGGAAATATTTCGTTGGAAAGAAAAGAATACAAGTCTTGGAACGTTTCGATCGGCCCCGCAGAATGATTAGCTGCCTGAGGCTGCCAGCTCAATTTAAGCTCCATTCGATGCAATCGCTAGCTATCGTGACCCCTGTTGCCCAAACCCGCGAGACCCCCAAGACCCATCTTGCGTCGTGCTGCTGTCTCTACTCGCGCTGATGAAGACATTATTATTTATAAGGCCAACCGCAGCGAATGTTGCGTGTCCGTTCTGTGAGATTCGGTATCTGTATTGGTGTGCGTGTTTCTATGCTCTTATTGTGTGCGTGTGTGTTTGTGTGTATGCCGTTCTGTTCAAAATACATACAGAATCATCGGCAGCAGAATCATCGGCAGCAGCTCATATTTATACGTGTGTGTGTGTGTGTAATTCCATGCATGTGAATGTGTGTGTGTGTGTATGTAGGTACAAGTATGTTTGAATCTGTTGTATTTGTGCTGCAGTGCTCTGAATATCATTTAGATGTTCAAGAACTTACACTAATGTAGACCTTTATGTATTTACACACACATGTGCAAACACATGAAAGATGTAAACAAACAAACAAACATACATACACACATATAAATGTATGTATGTATTTATGTGCTCGCTTCAGTTTTGAAGATGCTGCGGATGCTAAAATTTCTCTTACTTTAATTTTGTACCTCGCACAAAGTACAAATAATTCGATAGTCGTAATTCTATATCTTGGCTGATATTCTTCCTATTGATATATCTGTAGATAAAGTAACCCTACCTTAGCTGTTTTTTTCAGTGTTGCCGGCATTTTTGAGCGAAGAAAAGGCCAATACCATTTTAAGCAAACAAATTACACTTTTCACTGTAAAATTACACTTCAACGAGAGCAACAGTCGAGCGGCACGCGACAATGGGATACCCTTCGTATTTACATATGTATGTATATGTACATGCTTGCAAATTATTCTCGGCAGATGGCGCTTCGCGCCCGCCTGCTTCCCTTTTTAGCTGACACGAGCACTTGGAGCTGTGCTCATATTTTCTTGAATAACTTCTGAGTTTATTCTCCGATTAAATTGAAACTTGGAGTATACATAGAAATTTAAATCAGCTTAGTATATGTTAAAGTAGGAAATTTGTAACTTTTATATGCCGCATACAAATCGACTTTGAAAATAAAATTTTTGATTTGCGGGGGCGGTGGGCGTGGCAGCTAACATTTGAAATAAACTTGATCAGCGTATAGTATACAGGAATCTTGCTGCCAAATTTGGTATCTCTAGCTTTTATAATAGCTGAGATCTGTGTGTTCACACAGACAGACATGGCTCAATCGACTCGTCTAGTGATGCTGAGCAAGAATATATATAAGCTATATATATATATTAAGCAATTAAACTTACTTTCCTTGAAACAACTTTATTACACTTGAATTATATTCATCTGTATTCGATTTTGGGCATGTCTAAATTTTTAACAATTATTAACTCTACTAATATCTTTCTTTACTGATCTGATTGGGCTTATCTGGGGTCTCCCCCATCCCTGGCAATAATTGTTGGATCAGCTAATTCTTGTTTACCGCAGGTTAAATTTAAATTTTCAATATAAAAATATAAACTGCCTTAATGTAATGTTTAATTTTGTATGTAAAGGTTTTAACTTTAATTTTAATTGTACTTTAAATAAATAAATTAAATTAAATTAAATTAAATTATATAATAAGCATTTAGCGATGAACAGTTTGTGGCAACCAAAACACAATTATCGGTAAACGAAATCGATAATTAGGCAAGTGTGGCAAAAATGTTTAACCGATAATTACATACATACATATGTACAGAGTTGCAATTTTTAGCACATTTTTAAAAGAATTTATTGTGCGTGAAGAAAGCTAGATTTTCCGCTAGCCGCTGTTTGTTCAAGTTTGTCTCTCTGGGACATTGAAAAATGCCAGATTTGACGGAAAAATAGCTGAGTGCTGGCAGCACTGTATTTATTATAACTTGTAAAGCATTTACATATGTATTAGGGTTGTTATATTATTATAATAACAGTATCATTTTAAATAAGCAGTATGTACTTTTTAATCAAATTAAATAAATACATACATATATCCCCTAAAAAGATAGCTATTGAGAGCATAACAGGCCCGCTGGACTGAGGACAATAGGTAGATGATACACTAGTGAAATCTTTAATCAAAAGGTAAAGGTACAATCTTAATATTTCCCTAAATTCGTAGACTTCAAATGAGATCCCCCAGACCCGCGGGAAATTCCCACATCCCCTTTTGAAGAAGACCAATATTCATAGGAACAATTATTCAGAAATTAAAATTATCATAAAATGCTCTTTATTATACATTTATACGAGTATATATATATAGTATATATATTGCAACTTTACTTTACATTCAGAAGAAGACCTTGTGTCTATAATCCAGTCAATTGTGCCTTGTTAGTCCATATAAAAGATAGACCAGATCTCAGAGGCAATAAGAGAGCTAAAGATACGCAAATTTGGAACTTAATGTTACAGTGCCAATTAAAATTGGACATATACATTTTTCTACTTTCATAAAAGGAACATAGGAACAATCAGTAAGAAATAAAGATAATTTACATATAAAAATAATATATATAGTTAATAAAGCTCTCGATGAATACATATGTATATACAATTTCTGTCGAAGGCCTCTGTAGCTAGCGCTCATTAAGCTTATATTAAGTTTAGAATTTAGTTTTAAATTAAATTTGTTAAAATAAATAAATAAAATAAATTCATCTTGGTAGCTGGCTCGAGGTCAAAATAAAATAAAAATAAAAACAATTTGCTTATATTTCTTTTTCTTTTCCGATATATTTCGGTTACTCTTCGGTAACCGTCTTCAGGGATTAATTTTGCACGTCTGCTCTTGCGGGCGCGGAGTTCGTAACTGAACTCCGATCGCAGGACATAAAAGCGGGCAACGGCATAAAACCTTTTAAGAATTAAATTTAAATTTATTAAATTAATAATAAGAAAAATAAAAATATAATATAATATAATATATATATGATATCGATTCCCCGATCTTGCTTAATCAAATTAACTTCTCTATCCCTTCTAGAATCACCAGAAATGTTGCAGCTCTTTGGCTTGATTCCCATTGCAGAAATTTCCGAATTCTCTGCTCTGATTACAACAAACTTTTTGGAGAAATTAACTTGGATTGTTCCCTAATAATTATTAAAACTGTCATCCTTAACTCATTAACATTTAATTCAAACGACTAACCTAACACTATCGATCTGATTGGGTTTTTTTTCTGGGTTCTCTGCAACAAATGCTGGTTCGGCTAATTTTTTATGCCCCAGTTTAATGTTTTAATGTTTAACGTAAATTTAAACTTTAATTTTATATATATATTTTTTCGGTTTTTTTTTTAACTTTTAATTTAAATTTAATTTTAATATAAAATAATGTAACATTAATGTTTATATCTAATTTTTATCTTTTTTTAATAATTCTTGCCCCAACAGTCGACTTTTCTTAGTTGACTTTAAATACAATAAATAAATAATATAAATATATATAAATTTTTTACTTATTTCAATTTCTTTTTTTAATTTGATTTATTTAAGAATAAATTATTTAAAAATAAACTGTGTCCGACTAATGACACATTAAAGTAAATATATATAGGAATTATAATAATGTTTTAGCGACCTTTCTTATTTTTCATCTTGATAGCTGGCTCGAGGTGAAGATATAGGAATTATATTATTTATAAATATAAAAATTCTTTACTTATTTTTATTTTGTATTTTATTTTAATTTATTTAATTAAATTTAAAGTCAACTAAATAAAGTCGACTGAATTAGAAAGGATATTGATACAAAGAATTATTTAAAATAATTAAGCGTAAAGTATAAGTTTACAAAATTTTAAGTTGATTAAATTTAAAATTAATTTAATTGAATTGAATTTAATTTAATTTAATTTATTATTTATTTATTTATTAAGGAATACCTTGGCGACGAATTAAATTACAATTATAAGCCAACCTAAACTGACTGGTGAATAAACTGTGAGTCCGACTAATGAAGACACACCACATTATAGTAAATATATATAGGAATTATAGTAAATATATATAGGAATTATAGTAAATATATATAAGAACTATAGTAAATATATATAGGAATAATAGTAAATATAAATAAATTCTTTACTTATTTTTTATGTATATTTCTACTTTTAATTTTAATTATTTAAGAATACTGAAATTACAATTATAAGTCAAGCCTATAAGCTAAACTGAATAAACTGTGAGTCCGACTAATGAAGACATTCCACATTGATGGCCCGCCGAAGCATTCGAATATATTAGAAAGAGAAAACAATATCTCTAACCGGTCTTACCCTACTCTTTTTGTTTTTTTCTGTGATGACGCTTGTATGTGTAAGTGTGTGTATGTGAGTGTGTGTGTATGTATCTCTCTCTGTATCCGTGCGTTGTTTGCTGTGTGAATCGTTATGTTGATGTGTTACTCAACAAACAGAAATTAAAACAAATTCAATTTGTTTAAAGGCTTAATGGATAAAAAATAAAATATAAATATATATATATATATACATATATATTTAATATATATAAAATATTTTAATATATAAAATTCATATAGAGTTACTCCAGCTTCATCTGAACCATATAATTTAACCTTAATAAACCTGTTATCGGGAGAGAGAGAAAATGTTAGGCTGACCCCTCCCTTAAACACCACGAGCATATATTCTTTCATCATAATTATTTCATTTCGTGTAGGTGTGTGTACACACTCCAATGTGTTTGTGTGATAACGAGTTTTCAATACATCGCTAATCGAACTACGTTAAAGGCAAAAACAGGTTAAAAAGGAGGAGTTTCAACAAACAAAATGGACACCTGGGTACAATTCACCTACTCAATATAGGGCATATCTCTTTGGCTAATGGCTTGGCATTGAACGATTGTACCCAATTGCTGACTTCAGATTGTACCCCCATTAAAAGTTCAAGAGAAAAGAGAATTTCTTTTCATTAACCCCCAAAATTATTATTTTATATAAACTACCTCATGATATTATTTAATTAATTTTATTTTCATTAATTTTCTTTAATTATTTTAACTAATATTTTATATAAACTATCTCTTGATATTATTTAATTATTTTAATTTCGTTAATTTTCTTAAATTAATTTAACTCATATTTTATATAAACTACCTCTTGATATTATTCAATTAATTTTAATTTAATTCATTTTCTTTAATTATTTTAACTAATATTTATTTATTTTCATTAATTTTCTTTAATTATTTTAACCAATATTTTACCTTTTGATATTATTCACTTAATTTTATTTTTATTAATTTTCTTTAATTATTTTTACTAATATTTTATATAAACTACCTCTTGATATTATTCAATTAATTTTATTTTCATTAATTTTCTTTAATTATTTTAACTTATATTTTATATAAACTATCTCTTGATATTATTCAATTAATTTTATTTTCATTAATTTTCTTTAATTATTTTAACTAATATTTTATATAAACTATCTCTTGATATTATTTAATTATTTTAATTTCGTTAATTTTCTTAAATTAATTTAACTCATATTTTATATAAACTACCTCTTGATATTATTCAATTAATTTTAATTTAATTCATTTTCTTTAATTATTTTAACTAATATTTATTTATTTTCATTAATTTTCTTAAATTAATTTAACTCATATTTTATATAAACTACCTCTTGATATTATTCAATTAATTTTATTATCATTAATTTTCTTTAATTATTTTAAATAATATTTTATATAAACTATCTCTTGATATTATTCAATTATTTTTATTTTCTTTATTATTCAATTAATTTCATTAATTTTCTTTAATTATTTTAACTAATATTTTATATAAACTACCTCTTGATATTATTCAATTAATTTTATTTTCATTAATTTTCTTTAATTATTTTAACTTCAATTATTTGTATTAATATATTTAATCCTTTAGCTATAGGTTTAAATTTATTAATTCAAACGATTTCAATCTGTTTAACAACCGAACTAATTACAAAACATTTTGATTTTCCTATATTTGGCTCTTTATTTATTTAAGGCACTTCTAAGATTATTATACCATTGCCGAGTACAGTATATGTATATATTCATATATAATATATATATACATATTCTGTTTCAGCATCAACACACATCTAGCTTTTTTCATGCCCGCTAGCCATAAGATAGAAAGGTAGTTTAAATTAGTATACATAAACTTAGTTAAACTACCTTTCTAAATCTCGATCTCAGACACTATAACATCTGGGACTATCAAAACTAATAAGAATCTAGCTACAGTCGCACCAGCCCAACGATTTCTTCAAAAAATATAACTTCTGTTGCATATTTTGTATTGCATACTTTCAGGAAATCAGTACATCTTAACTATTTCTTAAATAACTTGTATGTTAATTATCCGATTTCAAACAAATTTCAATCATTTGCAGCTTGACAATTATTGTGTTTACCAAAATTGAACTGTCTAGGAGTTAAATTACGCTTGTAATTCGGTTTTTATCGATTAACGGGGGCGTAAGTGGGCGTGGCAAAAATCTAAAATAAACTTGATATGCGTCCTAGTGTTGCCAACAGCTTGGCTCTGAAAAAGGCCAGATGAGCTAAAAAAATAGGACAGAAAAAGGACAAAAATACAAAAAAAAAGTACAAAAAAAAGGACAGACTATTTTTCAACCATTTTTACGTTAATTTAATATTTTTTCGGTGCTCAAATGTCAAAAAATTATAGAAATACATAGCTCAAAGATAAAAAGGGGCAAAAATAAAACAAGACAAACTTTAAATATTAAGCAAATTTAATATATTGTTGTTTGCCGTCAAAGTGGTTGACGCACAATTCGTTAATTTGTGCCAGCATGCTGAGCAACATAATTCTTTGGCAACTGTAGGCTTGAAATTAAATTTGTTTGTTTGCTAAAAAGGCAACGTATGTATTCTGCATATGTTTCTTTGTAGTCATATGCGCACGGATGCGGATTTGCACTATTTGCAATATGCCTTATCGGGATCCTTCCCATCGCGGCAAATCCACTGTTGAAAATCCATGCATCTCGAAACTTTTGCTTATAAAATTCTTTTGGTATTTTTACATCACAAAATGTTCACGAAAAGTAACGCGATATGCTTTTATATCGATTATACGGCATTACAATAGGGTTGCATTTTTAATAAATGCTCATATCGATTATATATTTATACCAATTTGGATGATTTTTTAACAATTTAATCAGAACCAATAAAGGATAGAAAAAGGACAAACCAAAAAATAAAAAGGACAGTTTTCCGGATAGGGGCTGTTTTCAATTTTTTCCGGCTGACGCTGTTAAAATCCGTACAGATCTGTCCAGAAAAAGGCTAAATTGGCAACACTGGTCCAATAAGACATACCAAATTTGGTAGCTCTAGGTGTTATAGTCTCTGAGATCTAGGTTGTCATACGGACGGACAGACAGACAGGCGGACAGACAGGCAGACGGACAGACATGGCTATATCGACTCGGCTGTTGATGCTGATTTAGAATATATATATATATTATAGTTTGTGCGGTCTGCCACGCCTCCTTCTGCCTGTTACATACATTTTTGGTTGGCACAAAGGTTTTATACCCTTTTACTCTATGGGTAGCGGACAGTGGGATACCCTTCGAGCTATGTTCGTTGTAGTTTAATTTATTAAATTCATACACAAGTGCATATGTACTTTACATACCCTATAGTACTGTCCACTGGTAGTGGGACAAGTGCGCATAGCTTCTGTCAATCTGCCCGGCTAAACTTTGCTATATTTCCAGCTAACTTTGCGCGTTTTGTCACTCTACGCAATTTCTGCATGAGTAAGCGTTGGTCTTCCATTGGCAACTTTCAGATATAGCCATCTTATCATTATCATGTGAGTTGACGTCCATCAGGAACAATGCCTTGCTGCACAGTGTGCGTGCTTTGCTAAATTCATTCTACTGTCAAAGGTCACTTCAGATAATTTCCCTGGTTTGGACTAAGGAGTTTACCAGTGGCACTTTCTTCACCTTCTTCAAACCCAGCCCAGTCGCACAAATATAATTTTAAGTCCTAGCTTGTGACATGCTACAAAGAACCTCTTTAAATTTAGCACGGGTTATGTTTATTATGTGGTCAGCATTAGAGGTGTCGAAAACATCGATGTTTATCGATTTAACATCGATGTTTCGGCACCTCTAGTCAGCATAACCTTGACATTGTATTCTCCGTTAAAGTAGTTCGTTAACAAGTATGCTCTATAGGAGAGCATCGTGAACTCCTTCTTGTGGGAACCTCTTTGAGTATTGACGTGGATTGTCTGGATATCAGTATCTAATTAAATCCATTTACAAATTCATCTGTGCCTATCCTCTCGAGGGTTAATTAACTGAAAATGTTTCGAAAGTTCTCTAAAATATCGTACTCCTCCACGGCATTGATAATCTTCTTTTTATTAAAGCGGAAAGAAAGCGGAAGGTTCTATGCTAGAGTTGGGCATGGACCGTGTTTTCTTCGTGTCACATTGTGACACGACGGGCGCACGCGTGTGCGTGTGCAAAATTAAGGTTGTGTACATGGGAGTGCGTGTTCGTGTTTCGAAATTCGGCACGAAATAACAAGAACACAGTATTTTTCAGTATTTTCCACACCTGGGCAAATCCTTAATGAGCGTAGGACTTGATTGTCAAGCTTTAATCTTGACAAATTGTTATTTTTAAATAAAAATATGTAATTTTTTAATTTAAAGTTAATGTTAAGTTCTTTAGTTCTCAGTTATTTTCAAAGAAATATCATGAGTTAACGAATAAAAATCCAAAAATAAAATACGTATAAAATTTCGTGTTGGGTCGTGTTGAAAAAATGTTTGAGCGTGCGTGTTAGAGCGTGTTGAAAAATTTAATTTTCGTGTCGTGCTGGGTCGTGCCGAAAAATGACAGTCCATGCCCATCTCTATTCTATACTCTTGCAGTCTCTAAACTGCTCCGATTGTTTCGATAATATGTTAATTATAATTAATGGTGCAGAATTGAAAAATATTGTATATTTTTTAATTGACAGCATATCGAATTGCTGGTAACTTAACTTTTACAAACACTGCAACTTAATATGAAAATCTCTATTTTTAACTGTTCCTATGAAAGCTACGACTGGTGCAGGAGGCTAGCTCTGCACAAAATAAATAAAGTGTGACTGGTACAGTCCTTATTCCCAACTAGGGAAATTATCTGAAGTACCTTTGACAGTAGACAGTAATCTGTCCAATCATTACATTTTTAATAAATTATTCATTGATTAATGTCTAACTCTGATTAGCACTGCAACACTAGGAAAGCAGGGGTACAATAGATAGATTAACATATAATAATAATAACATAATTAATGTATGATTGCAGTTGCAACTGTATACCTTATAAACAGTGATTTTTTAAGAGCTATAGAAAAGTTTCTCAAAAACAATCACATAAAATTGAGAGAAATGCATGAATTCTTTATTTGAATCGATAGTAGGGTGCATTTAATTGAATGTTTGAAGATTATTTCATGCAAATGTTGAGCATGACTGCGCCACAAATACTCCATCCGCTTAGTCCAATTTTGGCATACTCTTTCCAACATTTCTGCCAAAAAAAGATAATAGCTAAAAAATCACCCTTTAGTAGTAACTTAAATAGTTCGGTAATTATTAAATATGTGCCCTCAGCAGCGATTTTTATTAAATTTTTTTTACAGGTTGGGCTATATTTATGATGAATTTAGGTGAATGACAGAAGTCTCGGACTCTTCTAGTTTTTTTTTAATTGAATTTTGAAAATAATTAAATTTGCATGTATTTTGTTTGCTGAGGGCACATATTTAATAATTACCAATAGTTCCTCCAATAATTGCAAATCTTTGATGAGGAGCATCCATAAATGGAAAATGCTTTGTCAAATTTTGTTACCTTTTTGATATAAATACATATATACAGAGAATTTTGGCTGGTGTTCCTTATTATGAATATACGTATAGTATATAATTGACAAAATATAAATACAAAATATTAATTTTATATATATATATAAATATAGCATATACATAGCTGCCATAGGAGCAATCGGACGAAATAATAATAATAATAATAATAAAATAACTTAACTTACCAGTACCAATTGAAATTATATAGAAAGCTTTGTTTACTCCATTGCATTTTATAATAAATCTGACAGCTATATTCAATAGTTTTCACTGCAACGATCAGAAATAAACAATAGACAGAAAAATCAATTATTATAGCTGTTAACGAATGAACATGATCAATATTATCAAATGCTGTACCATTATAAAGTGTTATTTTTTAGCAATTATCTTTTTGGCAACACTGGTTTAAACAGCAGACGCACCTTTAGTGTTTTCTATCACTGTCAAACATCTTTAGTTTGGTCTATAATTTAACCTTGAATCGTCTTACAAACGAACAACGCGCTGCAAATTATTGCATTTCATTATCAAAATGCGTGCTCTGTTTAAGAAAGTGCATCGCTCTTCTTCTTTTATTTTATGGTCAGTTTAATCGACACACTAAAGCGGGTCTATTTGGGGTATTGTGACTAAATTTCTCACTATTTTGTTGTGGGTGTTGTTGGGGCAATTACCTGACGGGTGACAATGTTATATATTATCCGGCTCGAACGACCGCTCTGACGATGTCTTGACGGTGGAACCGTCATTAAAAATTTGTCAAAACACTTTTATTTTAATATTTATTTATTAAAATAAGATTAACTCAAAATTAGCGCGTCTGCTGCGTCGTTACGTTTTTAACAAAAAGCCCATGATCAGGGAAGGACAAACAATAAAATCGAATTCTTATCGATAACTTATTCAAATAGTTTAAACGATGATTCATAAGCAATATTTTTGATGCGTTCCGCAACAGTGGGGCTATGTTAAATCTCATGTCAATATAGTAGAGGTGCCGAAACATCGATGTTAAATCAATAAACATCGATGTTTTACATTAATGAGACATGAGATTTAATATTATTATATACCTCAGCAACGATCGATATTTCGGCACCTCTACAAATTAGACAAGCCCGCATTGGAGGACAACATTAAAGCATTTATTCGTGAGATGCCGAAATGTTGGAAAGAGTACGCCAAATTGGAAATGGAAAGCGGATGGAACCCAACATTTGTATGAAATAATCTTCAAACATTAAATTATATGAAACGTACTATCGATTCAAATAAAGATTTCATGCATTTCTCTAAATTTTATATATGATTCTTTGAAAAACTTTCCTATAGCTCTTATAAAATCAGCCTTTATATACCATCGACTAGAGTGGTAAAAAGACAAAACCCTAAAGGGTATGCACCTATTAATTCGAATTGAATGGTACAAGAACTAGAATGAATGTCTACCGGAGTTTTTATATTCTTACATCATTTAGCAACAATCAACTAGTTATACATATAATACAAATACAATTACAGAGTGGACATGTAAAACATTGTATTTGTGACTAATTAAACGAACAATTAGAAAGCAAGAGTATCAGTGTTACCAATTTAGCCTTTTTCCGGATAGATCTGTCCGGATTTTAACAGCGTCAGCCCGAAAAAATTTAAAACAGCCCCTATCCGGAAAACTGTCCTTTTTATACCCTTCGACCATTGAAAATGGTCAAAAAAGGGTATACTAACTTTGTGCAAATGTATGTAACAGGCAGAAGGATGCGTGGCAGACCCCATAAAGTATATATATTCTTGCTCAGGATCACTAGCCGAGTCGATTGAGCCATGTCCGTCTGTCTGTCCGGATGTCCGGATGTCCGTCTGACCAGATGAACACACAGATCTCAGCTATTATAAATGCTAGAAACACCAAATTTGGAATGAAGGTTCCTATATACTCGGCGCAGATCAAGTTTATTTCAAATGTTGGGTGCCACGCCCACCGCCCTTGCAAATCAATAATTTAATTTTTGAACTCAATTTGTAAGCGTTGTATTAAAGATAAAACTTTCTGACTACTTAGCTGATAGGTTTATGTACTTATTCACTGAATTCCAATCCGATCGGACAATAAACACAAAAGTTATTCAAGAAAGTATGACCATAAAACCAAGTGCTTGTGTCTACTAACAAGGGAGGCAGGCGAGCGCGAAGCGCGACCGCCATCTATCGAGAATAATTTCAAATCATGTGCATATGCATATGTATGTGTACATACATAGGAACGTAGGTCGAAGGGTATCCCACTGTCGCGTGCCGCGCGACTGTTGCTTTTCTTACTGGTTTATCTTTGAGCTATTTCTACAATTTTCTGACATTTGAGCACCGAAAAAATATTAAATTAACGTAAAAATGGTTGAAAAAAAGTCTCCTTTTTTTGTACTGTTTTTTGTCTATTTGTCCTTTTTCTGTCCTATTTTTTTAGCTGATCTGGCCTTTTTCAGTGTCAAGCTCTTCGCAACACTGAAGATTATACACTCGTCAAGTTTTACAGAGGTGGGAATAGTATACAAAGGTTTCTATATAACATTGATTGGTAGCGATAAATTACTTTATTTACAAAGACTATCATTTCGGTTGATTGTTCCTATGGCAGCCATATGTTATAGTATACGTAGCGATCGAAAGCGAAGGATTTAACAATGATTGAAAGGATTAATATCTATTGAAAGTGAAGTGTGATTGGCAAATTGAGAGGGTTGCCAGATCGCCGACTACGAATATCAAATGATTATCCGACTAGTTTATTATCCAGAATGTTTGACAAAATGTATTATAAATTGTTATTAAGAGTTTTTCAAAACTTCAACTTAAGTAGAAACAACCAAAACAACGGATATATGCATTTTAACATTTCAACTGATTAATTCTTCTTGTCAGCTTCCTTCTCGACTTCAGGGTACTCCAATTTAACACCTGGTTCACATGTGAAAATGGGGCAACAGTATGGAAAGGGTGCCGTTTTATTGGTCCTCTCAGTATCCAATTTACATTTGTCGTTGGCCAAGGATAGTGGCAGAGGTCCACAGTCTTCAACCAGCTCCAGAAGTCTAAATTATATTTGGATTATTTAAACATTTAGTAAATGAATGATTTGATTTGTAATTAGCTTCATACTTAGTTGAATTATCCTCGTTCTTCACACAAGTTGAGCGGCCGCAGAATGGTGTCAATTCCCACGACTTTCCTGGCTCTACAGTAGCACATCGAGTCGAAGCGAAACACATGCCTGGAAAGTCTGATTCAAAATATGCCACGATTAAGTAATCTTTAAGTTAAAATATTTTTAAAAATTCTGTCTGTACTTTCCCTTCGAGCATTGATTTACAACAGACAGACCCCACAAAGTATATATAGAATGTATTTATACCAGGGACCGAAAATAATGATTATTTGTATTATTTTAAACGAAAAAGAAAGAAAGAATTCAAATCTGGCAATTTGAAAGTACAAGTATACTAGAGCTGCAAGTTAAATCGATTAATCGATGTTTTCAATTTTCTCCGATATATCATTTTAATTTTTGAGAATCGCCTTAATCGAAAATTTGAAAATAGTACTAAATTACGACAACTAAATAAGTAAACATGTCTAGTGGTGGTATAAAATTTGAGTTTAAACATTTGATTTTGCAGAGTTTTGAGTTGGGGGTAATTGTTTAATAACTATCATTACATTGTATATATTTTTTCTTTAATTTCAAGCCAAAAACACGTCTTTTTTTTATATATTTCAAATTTTCGATTTAAATCGATTTGTATAGATTTTTTTCTTGAATATTTGAAAATAAATCAATTCAGTTAACATCGATTTATTTTCCCCTCTACTGTATACTATACGCCGATCAAAATCAAGTTTTTGTATACTAAGTTTATATTATAGACACTGAAATGATTAGACTTTGGGAATTATGGCATCTTCTAAGATCTTACATTTGGAAGAGTTTGACGAGTTTTTTTAGAGATGTTTTTGCCCGTTGATACGCCTCTCTCTCTTCCCCTCAAAAATCCCTTTTGATGACGCGGCCTTGGTGCAAAGTGCTGTTGAACTCAGCTGCTTTCAAAGCACCTCAAGCGGATCGCGCTGTTAAACTGGCTTTCGATTTCGAATTCGCGCAACTACGACAGACAATTGCTGCATGAAACTGTCATCAGTATTCCCCCCTCCCCCCACCATTCCCCGCTTGACAGACAATGTCTTGCTGTGTCTACAGCCACGACTTTAGTGTAAGCTGCAGCCGTCTCCCTCTCCCTCTCTATTAAGCCAAGTGATGAATTATTTAAGAACACACACACACACACACACACACTTAATGACAGCCCTGACTTACCTCTGAGAACATCAGCGGGAATTAATCGTTTATAGATTTTGATTTCACCATCGCCCTTTGGCTCTTCTGTTTCCGAACTTTCAGCTGCCCACCCCATGAAAGGGGTTAACATGATGCCGATCGCGAAAAGAGCTAAAGTCAAATTGAGCTCATGCATTTTGGAGTTTTCTATGTATATATAAACAGATTTAAATGTGGATCGACGATTCCAAACGCCGACCAGAAACCAGAAACAAGTCTGCTTCAAGCGAAAGTCAACTTTAAATTGAAACAACCGGACCCCGTTACCACTATTTATAGGCGAAATTGGGCCCACAAATGTATGCATATGCCATAATATGGTATTGCATGAATGCATTCAAAACGGTAAATGAATCATTTATTAAAAAAATGAGAGGTTACATTTTTTGAGTAGAGTTTGTTAATGAATGTGAATTAATGTTGTAGTTTTGGCTGTTTTGTTAGCTAGTGTACTTATCCATTTCAATGTTGTAAAGTAACAAAATGTATACTGTATTTGTATAGGCAATAAACACTTGTATAGTATTGTCAAGTACAAATTGAATGTATTCATGCAGCTCTCTATGCCATAAACCATGTTGGTGGTAGTCTCTCTACTGCGTCAAAGTCGATCTTTGTTGGCGTATATATTAACACATGCATTCATAAAATAGATACTTACATCTGTACATACTTATAACTTATACTTATATGCTCTAACTTAAATTTTATTTCTATGAATATATGTACATACATACATATGTAGGTATATTACATTATATGCTTTTGCATTGTATGTGGGTATGTAAGCTCACACACATACATACAGTCTGTCAAGTAACGCTTTACACAAATGTACATACATATGTGTAAAGAGTTTCTTGACTAACTGTATATATGTATGTATGTACAGACATACATATGTTATACTGTATAAGGCAAAATCTATGCAGACAAATCAAGAAACTAGCTAGCAACAAATAATATGGGTTTTAGTACAACTTATAAATATTATTAAATAAAATATATGTACAAAAATTTAAAATATTGTATTGCGGTATACAAATAAAACTTAAGGGAAAAAACTGACCTGGAAACAATGGTTGTAAAGATACTAACAATACATTTCATAGGATATGAATAATATTGTTTACAAATTGCGTATAATATTAGTTATTCTGAATTTTAAATTAATTTTGGGATTTGATCTAGAAAGTGCCAACTCGCATTCAAATTGATATTGATATTTATATTTTATATAATTAATAATAATTGTTATTGCTCTATAAAGCCGCGAAATTCAATGTTTCATTTTTTGGTATCGATATTTTTCATTTCAATAGCAAACTGTAAAACAGAGTGAGACCATAGTCCTGCAACAAAATAATGCTGATTTTTTAGATAGAAACCTGGTTACACTGGTAATTGCAGCTGTAACCACGATGTTTAGTGGTTGAAACTTTTTATGTTAAATCGGCACTTATCGGAGGCTATATCTCCTAGACTACGCCGAAAAAGAAAAATTTTTACTTATTATTTTCGTCTTGTCTCGTCGAGATCTTTAAGAATTAAATAAGAATCAAATATTTGCGGCTTGGAAACTGCAATCTCGCCCCAAATTATGATGGCAACTCTAAATAAACAAAAAGACAAAATGTATCGATATGGGGATGCAAATCATCGATAACTAAAGAACTACAATCGTTACACGTCAATTTTACAGACAAATTTTGCGTGAAAATCGCTTTTTATTCTAAGAAGTTTTCATAAATACTTAATTTTTTGCTAAGAACAAAGGAAAAATGGGCCTGACAATATCCAGTTTATTAACACGTTTATTTGGCAAAAAACAAATGCGCATTTTAATGGGTACGTTTTGCCGTAAAGTTATAAGCCGTAGCCGCACGAAAATGCGTAATGACAAATCTACTTGCCTTTAAATTTGGCATAGCCACGCAGCTGTGGTTGACACATCAAAGTGTTCAACTTAATTAAGTTTTTAAATGTAATAATAAATATTTAATTGTTATTGTTATTGTTTGTGCAGTTGGCCTCGACGCTGCCGGAAAGACAACCATATTGTACAAACTGAAACTAGGGGAAATTGTGACGACAATCCCTACCATTGGCTTCAATGTGGAGACTGTGGAATATAAAAACATATGTTTTACCGTTTGGGATGTTGGCGGCCAGGACAAGATTCGGCCACTGTGGCGTCATTATTTTCAGAATACACAAGGTCTTATATTTGTAGTCGATTCGAATGATCGTGACCGCATTAACGAGGCTGAAAAGGAGCTTCAAAATATGGTAGTGTATCTGTATATCTAACTTGTCACATACAACGTGTCCTATAATCTAGACTTTGTTTTGCTAACAGCTTCAAGAAGATGAGTTAAGGGACGCAGTCCTTCTTGTATTTGCCAACAAACAGGACCTTCCCAATGCAATGAGTGCTGCCGAGTTGACTGACAAATTGCATCTGAATCAGCTAAGGAATCGTCATGTATGTGCTGCATTTTCTGTATAAGACATGTGTATAATCAAGTTCCGTTTTTTGGTTTTAGTGGTTCATTCAATCGACATGTGCAACTCAGGGCCATGGGTTATATGAGGGACTCGACTGGCTCTCAGCTGAATTGGCCAAAAAATGATGATGATCACAACTAAAGCAAACTGCAATAATTTCCAAACCGAAAGCTAGAAATATGTTTTATCATACAATTAAAAAACAATTACTATTGATTAGATTCTAAATAAACATATATGTATGTGTATAAGTATTAAGAGTAACGAACGTCTTTACATTTTTATCTTGAAATACATTAAGAGAAAGTTATATATTTCTTATTTTATTCAAAAGAAAGGTATGTATGTATTTCTAGAGTATGTTGTCCAATGGGACCGTATTGAACACACACGCACCGCACTGCAAATTCATACACTCCCACCCACACAGTTGTATTTGTGTGGAACAAGCAAGCACAAAGTCTACTACGTGTTCTTGCTTTGCACTGAACGAATAGATAAAACACAGGCCGAACTCACACGAATGTGTTTGCATTCGTACGTGTGTCGGCATCAGAGTTACACGGTAACCGACGACGCCTGTTTTTTTCATTTAATTAAAGTTGAACAGCATATGCTATAGTTTTCATAGGAACAATTAGTTTCGAATATGGATTGAGCTATTATAGCTGCCACTAAATAATGTATTTTATTCAATTATTCATCATTATATACACAACTGGTATTGGACTGATGGGAGGAGATAAGAACCTGTAGGTCTGTAATAAAGGGTGATTTTTTAGCTATTATCTTTTTGGCAACACTGCTTTAAACAGCAGAAGCACTTTTCGTGTTTTGTTTCACTGTAAAACATCTTCAGTTTGGTCTATAATTTAACCTTGAATCGTCTTACAAACGAACAACGCGCTGCAAATTATTTGCAGTTCATTATCAAAATGCGTGCTCTGTTAAGAAAGTTCATCGCGCTTCTTCTTCTTTCATTTTTGTGGTCAGTTTAATCGACACACTAAAGCGGGTCTATTTGGGGTATTGTGACTACATTTCGCAGCAAATTTACATTGTTGGAGTGAAGATCAGCCAGAAGCATTGCAAGAGCTACCAATGCATGCAGAAAGAGTCACAGTTTGGTGCGGTTTAGGGGCTGCTGGCGGAGCGTACGTCTTCAAAGATGATCGCGAATCGTAAGATAACTCTGAATGGGGAGCGAATGGGGAGAGATGATATCAAACTTGTTCTTTGCCAAAATGCAAGAGCTTGACTTGCATGACATGTGGTTTGAACAAGACGGTGCCACAAGCCACATACATCACGCCTAACAATGGATTTATTGAGAGGCGAGTGAGAGGTGAACATTTTATTTCACGTTCGGCACCTAGATCGTGTGATTTAACGCCTTACACTATTTTGTTGTGGGGCTATGTTAAATCTCATGTCTATAGAGATAAGCCAACTTCAATTGATGCATTGGAGGACAACAGCAGAAGCATTTATTCGTGAGATGCCGAAATGTTGGAAAGAGTATGCCAAAATTGGATTAAGCGGATGGCGCAGTTACGCTCAACATTTGCATGAAATAATCTTCAAACATTCAATTATATGCACCCTACTATCGATTCACATACATGTATATACAATATGAATTGTTAGAAGCAATATAATCATATATATTTGTATATGTATCCAGAAATAATAATTAAATAATGTACTTATATAGTTTCTTTATTTATTCTTCATTTCAATGTGCACACACTCGTCGTCTAGAAGCAACTAACCTCCATTACAGTGTTGCAAAGCGAACGCAGGCAGAAAAGACAAATTCCTCAATTCTGGAATTGTCCCGTTATCCTAATTGTATGCTATAGCCATCTCATTCTAGCATTAGCATATCAATGATACTTTTGCATATGTCCATATATGGTCATGTTTAATGCATACCTATGTATACAATTATGTTCATTAATATATGGACATTTACAACATTTCTTTCAATTTTTTGTGTCTTGTTTTTCTATAGCTTTTAAAAAATCCACTTTTAGAATATGGTCAACACGATTTGGATTTTATTTATAATTGACAAAATTGAATTACACATACACAATAATATACAATCGAAAACAAGTAAAAAACTAGAAACAACTAAGATAAATGTACAAAGCGTATGTTGCTTATCAGCAAAACAAAACAATAATAATTATATTTATAATACGTAACAGTTTCAAATGATGATAAAACGATAATAACGACGATCTGGACTACAAAAACGGTGTTGATGTTATCAAATAAAGGGGTGTACGTACGCGCTAGTGTGTGTGTGTGTGTGCTTGTTTTGTCAATTTGTTTATATTAAATAAGTACAAGATTAATAAAACTGGAATGCAACAGTATGGGGAATAACACCTACACACACACACACACATAGAGACACACACACATTGCACATGGTGAGCAAAAAAACATATAGCAATCTATATAAATTGTGACTCATTTGTCTATTAATACTTTATACACATTCATTCAAGCGATTATGTTTAGTTATTGAATATTCATTGCATTCATTTCAATATCTTGCGCTTCGTCTTTGAACTTGTGGTACGTCCCTCGCAGATAATCCATCCTCAAAGATGATCAATATCCAATGCATCTGCCGATACATACATGGGCTCGCTGTGCACAGACTCGTCCACAAGCGACGATATTGAATCATTTATTAAGTCCACTGAATTCTGTTGATCATCATCCACCACACCGATACCTCCACCTCCACCTGCACCTCCTCCCGAGCGTTGTGATGAGCAAAGCAATGGATCACTGAGCATACTAAATGCGCTGTGTTCATCACTTTCTCTGTGCGGATGATGATGATGGTGATGATGATGATGGTGCGCCAGCTGATGCAGCTGCTGCTGTCGTTGCTGTTGTTGTTGTTGTTGTTGATGATGATGATGATTCAGCAATTGCCTGCTTGAGTTGTTGTTATCGACTCTATCGATATCATCGTTGCCATAAATCACAGATGCATCCGATCGCGGCGAGTGTGGTGCCGAGGACAGTAGGTGGCTGCTGTGCGAGGAGAGCATTGGATCGCCGCCCTGCACTGGATGCTTGCAATCCTCCATTAGCTCATCAATCTGATTAAGCGCCATACCTGAGAGCTGCACAAATAAATAAGCATAAGTTAGACTTTAAAGTGTACTATATATATCGAATTTGCTACCAATTATCAAATATAATCAGTACCCAGGGAACACCACGGGGAAATTACAAATATAATGGGGTCAGTTGTTCCCAAAAAGTTAAATTTTGGTGACCTACGAGTCGACTTGAGTTGTTCTGCGCAGTTTGTTTAGAATAAGGAGATGGGCAATAGAATTCTCTCACTTCTTAGTTTTCTTTTGTTGGTACACAACACAACTGCAAATCTAATTGGATGTACACACATGCGCGCAATGACGTGTGTTGAAGTGGGACGCCAATACATACATTCATGTGGATATGCAGACATGTATGTATGGGCGTCCCACTCGCACATTCATAACTTTACAAGGGCTTCTGATCTTTGTTATTTTCTAGCATTCTAATTGCAAAATATTGAGAGCAAAACATGAATTTTTTTAAAATCCATGGCCTAAAGACTAGACTAGATATCTGCATGAATGCATTCACTTTCATTGAGTATGAGTGCCCTGCCTACACTCATTTGAGAGTAGAGTATTTTAGTGACATTTGACAGTACTTTGCAGTTAATTATACATTAACATATGTCCACTAAACATTGAGACTAATTTCTAATTTCCATAAAGTATATATATTCTTGCTCAGGAGCACTAGCCTAGTTGATTGAGCTATGTCCGTCTGTCTGTCCGGATGTCCGTCTGACCAGATGAACACACAGATCTCAGCTATTATAAACGCTAGAGACACCAAATTTGGCATGAAGGTTTCTGTGTTCTGACTTTGACATATACTAAACTGATAGTTATATCTACTTATTCTCGAAATTGCAATCCGATCGGACAATAAATACAGAAGGTATTCAAGAAAGTATGAGCATAAAATCAAGTGCTTGTGTCAGCTAACAAGGGAGGCGAACGAGCGCGAAGCACGAGCGCCATCTGTCGAGAATAATTTGAAGGTATGTTCATATTAATATGTGTAGGAATTAAACTACATCGAAACATAAGTCGAAGGGTATCCCACTGTCGCGTGCCGCGCGACTGTTGCTTTTCTCACTGGTTTTATACTGTGAGTTGTTGAAACCATTACTGGGGCACAGTATCGAACTCAATTGATGCGATTGAGGCCAAGCACTGCGCGAAAAACAGGCCATAATACAAGCAATGATACTTGAAAGTGAATTTACTGCATGGTGACCATGCTTTAGCCGAACGAACGTGCGAAAAGTCATTTGCAATTTCGACTTAGACGACGGAGAACGACCCGGACAGTCAAAAAAATTTCAAGACGAAGAATTGGAGACATTGCTCGAAGCAGATGCATGTCAGATGCAAGAAGAACTTGCAAAAGTATTAGGAGTTGATCAAGCAATCGTTTCCAGACGATTAAAATCATTAGGATTCATCCAGAAGCTTGGAAATTGGGTGCCTTAATGAATTAAAGCCAAGCGACGTCGAACGTTGATTCTGCATGTCGGAAATGTTGCTTCAACGCCACCAAAAGAAGTCATTTTTGCATCGGATTGTCACTGGCGATGAAAAATGGATTCATTATGATAACC
>JAEIFQ010000260.1:0-40000 GCA_018904025.1 Zaprionus vittiger | reverse complement strand
GTTAAAGTCTGAAAGTTGTATCTTGTATACAGCGCTTACAAATGAAGTTCAAAAATTAAATTATTTATTTGCGGGGGCGGTGGGCGTGGCACCTAACATTTGAAATAAACTTGATCAGCTTATAGTACACAGGAGTCTTCCTGCCAAATTTGGTAACTCTAGCTTTTATAATAGCTGAGATCTGTGCGTTCACACAGACAGACAGACAGACAGACAGACAGACAGACAGACAGACAGACGGACATGGCTCAATCAACTCGGCTAGTGATCCTGAGCAAGAATATATATACTTTATGGGGTCTCCCACGCCTCCTTCTGCCTGTTACATACATTTGCACAAAGTTAGTATACCCTTTTTTGACCATTTTCAATGGTCGAAGGGTATAAAAAAAGGAAAAGAAAGGGAGAAGGGAAGTTATACAAACGGACAACAGTGAGTATGGAATGACGGAGCCCTCTAATGTTATATATTCTTATATATATATATATATATTATTATTGTTGGAAATTCATGTCCTCTGGTCACACTAAATTGTGCAGTCAGTAGTAATTAGAGGTGCCGAAACATCGATGTTTGCTGAGGTTTTTCATATAAAAAATCTATGTTTATCGATGTAACATCGATGTTTCGGCACCTCTAGTAGTAATCGTCCGAAAGCCTTGCCGGTAGAGCTGGAAATACATCGATGTTTACGTAATACATAAATGAATATCAATAAAAAAACATTGATGTATCGATATATCGCAGTTTCTCAGAGCGCAAGCTGCTAATTTATATATAAAATTAATTAATCAAAAGCGGAGATTAAAGTTTCGGAGGCGCCAAGATCTGACGATTGATCCTTATAAATCTCGACTAGATAAGATGAAAATACTAAGTAAAAATTTGTTGTTTTTGCCTTAGTTTAGAAGATATAAATATAGATATAGATATTTCCCATATAAAATGCTCAGTTGAACATCGAACATCGATGTTTAATAACTTTGATGTTTTTACAAATTAATAAAACATCGATGTATCGATACATCGTCGATGTTCTTTCCAGCTCTACTTGCCGGTCTGTCCCGTCAACAAATACAACTAACTATCTAAACTCTGTACATCCCCATAAACTAAATAAACCTTAAAATACCAACAATATATATTTATTATATTATATTATATATTATATTATATTTGATAATACTACTTACATCACTGTCAAATGAGGGGAGCTGAAAAATAGAGAATTTTGTATTAACATCGACATATTAAAAGGTAAACACAATTATAACTGATACATATTCTTACGGGCCCTGCATACTGTTTTATTGACTAGCCGATTTGATTGATTCAAGTCTATATTTGAACGTCAAGATCTCAGCTAAATCTGGCACAAAGGTTTATGTGAACTGTCCACAGATCAGTTTATTTATTTCAAGTTTATATATAATTTTTTCAAGTCGATTTGTAAGCACCGTTTATGAGATAAAACTTACTGACTTCGACACATAGTAAGCTGACTATAATATCTATTTTTCCTTCAAATTTCAATGCGATCAAACAATAAACACAGAAGTTATTCAAGAAAGTATGAGCATAACTTCAAGTGCTTGTATCAGTTTAAATGCAGGAGGCAGGCGAGCTCGAAGCGCCAGCGCCATCTGTCGAGAATAAGTTGAAAGCATGTGTACATATGTATGACGGAGACTTATTGTTTCCTTCTTTCATAATTTATATAGTCTTTTGATTCGTGTAGTGAGTCCCATTTTGTATTTTTCTTATTTTATAGGCGCGTGTTTCTTTTTTTCTTTTTACACACGCTTCGCAACTCTCTGGCAACTCTACTGGGGCCAGTTTTCACAATCAAATACAGCCCTGGCTTGGCTCTCTTATCGACAAGTCTTAAATAAAACTTCGATTAGGCGCCCTTTTCAAAACAACATCGCCTTCTGCGATATGTATATGTGTATGAATTTATCAAATTAAACTACACCGGAACATAGATCAAAGGGTATTCCACTGTCGCATGCTGCTCTCGACTGTTACTCTCTCGTTTTCATCTTTTTTATTTTCATTAAATATTTTTTATGTATAATTAAAGTGTAATTGTACAAACAAATTAGTACTTATTAACAATTGACTCTTTTTTTCTGTACAGCGTATTGCATTAATTCAAGTCTGAAAGCACACGACCTTACTACAAAGAGAAAAGCTACAGTCGAATGAGCCCGACAGTAAAATACCCTTTGCTCTGCTTCGTTACAAATACATTAACAATTAAAAATATTAAATATAATAAACATGTATTAATTTAAATTGCTTTCCTACAATGATTTTTAATAAAAACTCTTAATAAAAATTTATTTTTAATCAGAAACGGATGATATTATACTTTAAATAAATAAATACAACTAAATAAAAAACAATAATAAAATAAAAAGTAATACAACTAAATAATAAAATAAATAAATAATAATAAAAATACTGCCTCCTTTCACCCATCAAATAACTTTGGTATTTTCTAGTGTACCATAGGTTTGGTATTTTCTAAAAAAAATCCTTTTTGCTGGCTGTGGTATTATAGTTACGATAGTTATCGATAAGTTCACAAATGTAACGCAATATCACTAGTGGCAATATATTATAAGTTGCTGCACTGAAAAAACTGAGCAAAAAAAAGTACTACAATAATGAAAGAATGTATGTACAATTTCCCCATCTATAAATGTATGTTACAATAAATGTCAACACGGTTTATATGTCATAATGGTATTCACTTTGAAAAACTATACTGGAGTTTCGCAAAAGAACCTTTGATTTCCTCGCCGATAGCAAATTATCGGTTAGTTTATCGGAAAATTCGAACATGATTTCAAGTTAGACAATTCAAAGTACACTCAGCTCCAATATAACTATAACTATCTATTTTCTAATTCGTTCGTATAATAATTATGCGGTTTAAGTTTATTATGTGATAGTGTCAACTGTATTCATGATTTTTTGAGCATTTTAGTTCATTTCTGTTCAATTAAAATTTCATTAATTGATTTTTAAGCTCCCCACTGTTGGTAGAGTTTCGTAACCTTCTTACTTAATTGATTTCGTAAACGACGAGCTCCATTTCATTTTGTTGTTGTTTAAATATGTCAAAAGACAAATACACATGCAAAGAAAGCTTCTGTGGAGAGCTTACTCGACTATGAGCTACCCTCGGTGTGTATTTGAAGTCACAATACTGAAAATTATTTTGACAGCACAGGATTTCATTGTTTTTCAACTATTCTTTCTGGATTAGGTTATACAAATTTGGAGGATTTTAAAACTATATATAATGTCCGATTATATAATATTTGATGAAATTAATAATGTGTTTGATCGGTTTAAAAACTTGAACTTATTCTTGATGTTTTCTTTACATGTTAATTAACTGAACCAGCACCTTGAAGTACGGGGTATAAATAAGAGAAAACCTGACACAGTTCGCGTTATCAACGAAATAAATCTGATTGTCAGAATATCTTCAAGCAAACAGGTAAACAATAGTGAAAAGACGCTAACACATACATATATATGTGCACATACAGTGGTGCAAAACACATTGTTATTCATTATAATAACAAAATGTATGCATGTAACTAACTCAATAAAAGTAAAAAAAAATTACGTTTCCTATTGCGCAAAAACAATATTTACTTATACTCCTCGATACATATTTTACGTGTATTCATACAAACATACATATGTGTTCAATAAATAAATGTATTGGCAATCATTTAGCAGTTTGCCGGTTGAATTCCAAACCAGTTTGCAAAGCCTAAAAACTGTCCAAGTGTTTTAATTTCTGTGGCACGGTTATCAAATCTGAAGGACCGACTTAATGTGTTATCGTTATCGAAGACATCTCTAGAGAGCTCACCGGTTAACACATTTAAATACAAACATATCAAATCAATCGATTGAATTGAAAATATCGTCAAAGCAAACTTGAAAATTGATAAATAAGCAATGATACATAAGCTCATCCACACGAACACACATACAAACAACATTTGTATGTATGGATTCAAGTACACATGCGTATGTATGTATGTATGTGTGTATGTACACGCAATTGTGCTTTTATATTGTAGATTCAAAAGCATTAACAATAAACGTCAACAATGTCAACAATCATATTAACATCTGTACTACTGTGTGTGCATTTAGATAATTATGTATGTATGTATTGTACACACACATGCAAACGTACGTGTTACACAACCGTTACAGCCGTTCGATAACAATGACTTAAATATTTTATTAACATACATACATACATACATATGTAGTTGTTAATTTTAAATATTTCGTATCACACCCCCCCCCCCCTTAAATTAATAAGCACTGTACAGAAATTACACTAGTTCAATTAAATGATTTTAATGTTAACGCCCAAATTTATAACTTTTTGTCAATACTTCATTAGAGATCTGCATGAATACATTCAATTCTTTACTGTTCACAGTATTTAAACAAGTGTTTACAGTCTCCAAAAATACTTTAAATTTTTTTTATTGTACAACATTAGAATAAATGAGTACGCTAGCTGTCAAAACTGTACCCAAAAAATATTTAATGAATTTATTTGGCTATTTGAATGCATTCATGCGTTCTCTCATGTATACAATATGTACAAATTCATGATTATATGATGATATAAAAACCTTGTAAGATCTCGAATATAAAAGCTTTTAGAACCTTTGTGCATCTGCATATTGTTGAAAATATTCTCCAAATTTAAAGTAAGTTTTACCTTAGTTTGTCGTCTTGAAATTAGATTAAGCACCGGCATAGTTAACCGCGTTTTTTACAGATTTCCAAAGGAAAAGTTGTTTTTGTTTTTGCTTTTTTTTTATCCGGCAGACTGCGGGGCAGCGATATTCCAAATAAGAATATGCATTAAGAACTTGTGGGGGTTTTAAAACTTGTTGCATGAGTACGTTTTTTATTTTTGTTGGGTCTGCTAAATGAACTGAAGCCACTGTTTGCTGTTTCCCTTATGCCTTGTAAAATGCTCGAAATATTGCATCATTTTCAGTCATTTCATTAAACTGATCACATTATAATATGGTGTTTTTTTTTTAACTACATCTACGGGTAGCAGAGTTAGGAACTCTTTACGCCACTAAATAAAATATACAACTACACACATACTCAGAAAATCCGACTGACGTTTGGAGCTGACAACTTGTTTTTAGGCCAATAAATACCAATAAGCAACGATCGTAAGAATACCAGCAAAATACCAAAATGTTCGCTTACAAATGCTGAATTGTAGAATAACAATTGTCGTAATAATCGATTAATGGAGAAACTCACCTCAGAAGCACTGGTCGCCACCGAACTTAGACTGGGCGACAAAGGAGCAGATCTTGCACCCGTTTGCACTGGACTGGCGGTGCTGGTACTCGAATAATTTGAATCACGCATAGTATTTATGACGCCTCCTCCTCCTCCTCCTGCGTGATTGCCTATCACATTTCCATCCCTTCCGCCTCCTCCTCCTCTTTGATACAAACTCTTTTGCAGTGCATCAACTTCAGCGACTTGATCTATGCTCGAACTGCCATAGAAGCTTGAATTACAATTGCCGAAGGGTGATAGATGTATGGAGTCGGAATCTGCGGAATGCAACGATCTTTTCTGGTATCCATTCGAACTAGATACATCCCCAGCAGCTCCAAAGCTGCGCGGCCGCTCACCCAGTCCACTTCCAGTTTTGTCAAGTGCCGACGAAGAAGCGCACTGCAGATTTCTTGACGATGCAGACGTGCTGTTTGCCGATTTATTCTGAAATGACTAATATATACGAAATTATTGTATTATTAACTATACATTGAAAGGCAGCATTAGAGTATACAATATTATGGCCATAGGCCGGAACATGATGTGCCTTATATAATTATATAGATGGTTTCGTCGGCACCCCGAAGTGTCTTCATTGTAGACTTAATTGTCACCCGGGAACTTATTGAAGTGCAATACAATAAGGGACAATTCTGTGAGGTAGCACCCGAGACACCCGAACACGTACTGAAAGTAATTGGCTCCATAAAAGAAGTGTGTCTCCTAGGCAAGCACCTACTCGGAGTAAACGAGATGACGTCGACTAGAATCACTTGACTAGATAGGGAACTCTAGATTCAGTTCGAGGATTACGCTTTGTTCCTGAGATCAGAGCTGACAAAGTTGAGCGAATTAGACTCTGGCAAAACGAGCACAAGGTTTGTGGAAAAGTCAAAGTGCCTTTTAGACTGCTACAACCCTAAGAGGTATATGCAGTTAATGAAGATTGAATAAATTAATAAGAGCACAGTGGGTGGGCTAAATACACGTAACTGTAGACTTGAGATGGGCGGGCCTGTTTTTGAGTCCCGGCCCGTAACTTTTTTAAAGGGGGCCCGGCCCGGCCCGAACAAGACTTGAATTTTTGAGGCCGATATCGTTTGATTATATATGACTATATGATTATATTTTTTTCTTTCAACAACGCCGGGCCTTCCGGGCTTTTACCCCTAGGACCGGGGCCCGGCGGTAAAAGGCCCAGTAGCTGGTTTTAGGCCCCGGGCCCAGCCTGCGCCCATCTCTACTGTAGACTAAGCAGACCTTAGCAAACAAGGAAAAGTGAGTAATGAGGCTGCTTATCAACCCTACAACCCTAAGAGGTATATGCAGTTAATGAAGATAAATAAGAGCCCAAAGGGAGTTATCACAGGACTACTTATAGCTGACTGTAGACTAAGAGTCAGCTTAGCAACCTAGGAAAAGTGAGTAATGAGCTTTGTATATTATCTATCTGTCCCTGGCTCATAAAAGAATTGTATGTCTTCTAAGCAAGCACCTACTCGGACGTCGACTAGTGCAGAAAATAAAGTATGGACTTCCTTAGAATCAATTGACTTGATCGGGGCAAACTCTAGACTCAGTGCGAGGATTACAAGGCTTCTCTGAAAACGTTGCGTGCTTGCGCTTCTTGTCTTGAACAGTTCATGAGATCTTCTTTGGTTGTCTATATGTATATGAAGGAACAGAGGGTTTGGTGCTAACATTATTATTACTTAGCACGTTTTTATACCCTTCGACCATTGAAAATGTTCAAAAAAGTGTATACTAACTTTGTGCAAATGTATGTAACAGGCAGAAGGAGGCGTGGCAGACCCCATAAAGTATATATATTCTTGCTGAGCATCAACAGGCGAGTCGATCTGAGTTATATCTGTCTGTCCGCATGTCCGGATGACCAGATAAACACACAGATCTCCGCTATTATAAAAGCTAGAGACACCAAATTTGGCATGAAGATTTCTGTGTACCAGGCGCAGATCAAGTTTATTTCAAATGTTGGATGCCACGCCCACCGCCCCCGCAAATAAATAATATAATTTTTGAACTCAATTTGTATGCGCTGTATAAAAGATACAACTTTCTGACTTCAACATATACTAAGCTGAATGAATTATCTACGTATTCTTCAAGTTACAATCCGATCGGACAATAAACACAGAAGTTATTCAAGAAAGTATGAGCATAAAACCAAGTGCTTGCGTTAGCTAACAAGGGAGACGGGCGAGCGCCATCTGTCGGGAATAATTTCAAAGCATGTGCTTATGTATATGTCGGGTATAGAGTAGATCTAACGTATTATTTTTGAATGTAACCGAAGCTATGTTAATATTATGTTATGTTAAGAATAAACAGCGAGCGTTCTGTTATTGAAAAAAGCATCGTTTGTGTGTGTATTCAAATGAGCATGGCGCCTGTGGTTGTTGTGTAGAGTTTCGTGGAGACTAAGAAAGGATGATGAAATAATTGAGTGAAGTTGAGCAATAGAAGAAAAGCATAGAGAGAAGCGACGCTCAAGTAAATAGTCTGGTGAGAACGAACAAGTGAACAGGCCACTTGCTGTGCTGCATAACATGGACGCTGCAGAGGAAGAAAAGATGCGCGCTGCATCTCCGTTATATATGTACATATGTATGTGTATGGGTCGAAGGGTATTCCACTGACTGTTGCTTTTCTTACTGGTTCGTTTTCTGCTTTTTGTTGTGTATCGCATACGGTTTATCTAAGATTTATTTCACTGGAAACAAAGCCAGTTCTTATGCCACTTCAAACAGCATAAAGCACAAAGTTGTGCGCTGGCAAACAAGATTTAAATGGATGCTTAGTCAGTCATTTTTAAAAGATTCCCCTTCATAATCTAACGTTGATTAATAGTATATATAATATACTTATAAAATAATATACTATTATAAGTATATACTTATAATATAATATACTTATAATATAATATACTTATAATATAATATACTTATAATATAATATACTTATAATATAATATATACTTATAATATAATATACTTATAATATAATACAGTATAATGTGCTTTACTGTATCAACACTTAACTGCACATTACAGATAACTGCCCAATCATACTTTTTTTGTACAACGAAAAGCTATTTTGTTTGAAAAATATTAGTTACATTCAATATAAGTGAATTTTTAGGATAACTGCATGAATTTTGTTGCAATTTTGATTGTTTTCTCTTCCAAATACATAAGTTAAGTGCGCCACCTTTTGCTCCACTTTGCAAAAGCGCCATCATTTGTTCGTTGTTATTATAGATCGTCACTCTTTGCTAGTAAAGGGAAAAGGACGCCACCGATTATAGTGTTCGTTTTGATCGTGGCGCCAAACTGCGCATGTCCGTTTACTTATGCTTGGCAATGCCATATAAATGGCAAGTACATAGTTTGTTTACAAATCAATTTTTCGAAATGGGTAAAGTTAGGTGCATTTTTAGGATAAGTGCACATTATTTTGAGTCAAACATGGTGAGGCAGTTAAGCACATTATACTGTATACTTATAATATAATATATACATACTTATAATATAATATACTTATAATATAATATACTTATAATATAATATTCTTATAATATAATATACTTCTAATATAATATACTTATAATATAATATATACTTATAATATAATATACTTATAATATAATATACTTAAAATATAAAATACTTATTATATAGACTACTTATAATATAATATAGCATTCCTCATGAATGCTTTATGCTCACCTCGAAGTTCTGGCAACCCCAGATGGAAGGCTTAAAGGACTCGCTAAGATATTGTCGTACTTGATTCTTTTGCTTTTGTATGACGTGGTACCTTGTCGGATTCTCCAGCACCGTGCTGACCTTTAAATAGAGATTTAATTGGTAAGTATTACATTGTGTATTTATAATTGTTTATTTATTTAACCTGCAGCACTTGGGGCGGCACATCGACTCCTATGCTCTGTAGCGGCATCTTGAGTGTAACGGGACTTGAAGTCTGCTGCTGTCGCTCCAAGTGCAACTGATCCAAGCTGGAGGCACCACTGCCACAAGCGCTGTTGCCATCAATTGCATCCGACTCCATACAGTTATCGGACATGTTGTTGAAGCCATTTAAGACGCTTTGCTCCTGCACATGTTGCTGTTGTTGCTGTTGCTGCAGCAGCAGTTGCTCCTGTTGCTGTTGCTCGCGCTGTAGCTGCAGCTTGAGCTGTGTACGCGACGTGGGCGTGGCAGTTTTAAACGAAGGTCTGCAAGACAAAAGGGAGTTCAGTTAAATAAAGGCAGAAAATATGTTAAGTTTTTAATATTATTGGCACTCATTCAACGTTGTGGAAGTCTATGAATAAACCTGCTCGAAATTAAATAGTTAGTCTCATACACTGGACTGACAATGGAGGTCAGTGCAGAGGTTGAATTAAATAACAAATAATTATATATATAGTTAAAGTTATGAACTTCTTTTACTAGAAATTTTAGAGTCCTGCAAGGCACTTAGAATTTATAAGTGCAGATTCCTTTAATATGGAATAATAGTTTATGTTTTCTGTACAGTAAAAAAACAAATAATAATATTTATATATAATTTAAGTTAAGAGCTTCTTCTACTCTAAATTAAATCAGTCTAACTAAATTAAATCAGTCTACTCTAAATTAAATCAGAATTTATAAGTGCAATTTTCTTTAACATGGAATAATTATATGCAGATAGTTTCTGAGTTTCTGTACAGTAAAAATACAAATAATAATATATATATTAAGTTAAAGTTAAGAGCTTCTTCTACTCTAAATTAAATCAGTCCTGGCAGGCTCTTAGAATTTATAAGTGCAGATTCCTCCTTTATGGAATAATTATATGCAGATAGTTTATGATAGTTTCTGTACAGAAAAACAAACAAATAATAATATATATATTAAGTTAAATTTATGAACTTCTTCTACTCTAAATTAAATCAGTCCTGGCAGGCTCTTAGAATTTATAAGTGCAGATTCCTCCTTTATGGAATAATTATATGCAGATAGTTTATGATAGTTTCTGTACAGAAAAACAAACAAATAATAATATATATATTAAGTTAAAGTTAAGAGCTTCTTCTACTCGAAATTAAATCAATCCTGGAAGGCACTTAGAATTTATAAGTTTAATATGGAATAATTATATGCAGATAGTTTCTGATAATTTCTGAGTTTCTGTACAGTAAACAGTTAAGTAAACATGCAATAATTATATGCAAATAGTTTATGATTTCCGCACACTATTTGCTTAGCTAAGCTTAGTTAACTAATTTAGAGTATACCTACCCACCCGCTAAAGGTGGCAGCCCAACAACGCGTGGTTCCGTGGTCTCGCCAGCGGATATATCACCCAAATCCACAATGCTGGGATCCATCTCAAGTATCATTTCCAAATCCTTATCAATGCCCACATTGACACGTATATTTGCAGAATTTGAATGGAATTTGTTTCTTTTAGTTGTCGTTGTTGATTCCTTCGTGGCTATAGCATCTTTTTCATCAAGTTCCATTAGCATCGATGATGGTTCCACACCAACTTCAATTGGTGTCGGCATAAAGTAATTATTGTCTGCTGATTCAAGATTATCTGTTGACATCTGCAGAGTTTGCACACGTTTCAAAAATTGCTGGAATTCCTGTAGGCGCTCATCGTGACATGGGGCTTCCATTCCTTGATTCCTTTGCTCTTCACCTTCAATTGTTTCATTGCCCTTTCGCTCAGTGCTCTTATTTGTCGTTTTCTTAGCCCAGTATGAGAACATTTTTGCATTTATTTAATTCCGATTTACGATGGTTTTTTGTATTAACAATATTTTTACAGGCTCAACAAGGGCCTTGATCTTGTCGTCTATTATCGTTCAGGGTATGCAAATTGAAACGCGGAAAAGTGATATTTTGGTCTACGTATGTATAATATATATACACACATACATACACATGTGCATACATACAATGGTTACTATATTTCTTTTTTCTTCTTTTTTTTTCAAATTGTGAAATCAATTTTGTACACTATTTTTTATTTCAAAAAAAAACTTCAAGTACGTATTCAAATATAACAATTTGTGTTAACATAAAAACTTTTAATTTTGTATAAAATACACCCTTTAACTTTATGTAAATAAGTACAAAACATTTAACATATTGTTTTATACTTATACATATACTGATCAAGCATTTTGGCTAAAGCACGCACTTGCGCGCTGTGCACATTTAACAAAATATTCTCTCACTTATTCTTTTTTAAATTATCGTTATCGTTTTGTTAACAGTTGTACCAAACAGCTTTTGTCAGTCTGCAGTGACTGACACTTGGCAGTGTATGCACACCGCCAAAAAAAATTATTGTTTCTATTTAATTTTTTTTTTAGACGTATAAACAAAATAATTTTGTGATTTAAATTATATATTTTTAATATTTATATATAGGTATATTTAAGCCTTAAAAGCCTTTTAAGCTTACGATCACACATAGATATTTGCAAACAAACATAAATGTGTAGATACACATGTACATGATCGACAGTTAGCTTTAAATTACACACAATGTATCTACATATATATCGTGCACTTGCCTGTTCAACATACATACATACACACATACACTTGCGTGCAGAAGTCTCACACGCCGATAAGATAATATAAAGCGCTAATCATACGAAAAATACAACTGAATACCCGTACACAAATAAACATACATACATATAAATATACATAAATACATATGTATGTATGTATATGAAACATACATGTAGTGTATGTCAATAGGTGTTGGTATGTAGTCCGTTACTTACATTTCATCTGTTCGCAGAGATCGCGTTGACTTTAATTCATAAAATTCAACATTTTCCGTACTGCCAGCCACCGTCACATTAGGCAAAAAGTCCATATTTGTGTCGTTTTCGTTAAATAAATGAAGATTCAAATCAAACTCCAAATCAAAGCCCAGATCTATTCCAGACTCAGCCATGATTCTTTCAGAAGAATATTACTTTAGCCGCGATTAATTCTTCAATCTTTCACTTCTATTTTGGTCTATTTCACAGACTACAAAACGAAAAACATAACTCTTTTACTGGCTTAATAAAAAACAGCAACAAAATGTGATTTAGACTAATTGACGATGTGCGTTGCCATATTTTCGCATTATTCGCGTGATTCTACACGCGTGCTTGCAAACGCACAAAGTGCACAAAAAATGAACGAAAGCTTTTGAAAGTCAGTGAGCAAATCTAGGCATTTAATGATCTATTACTAACTGTTGAAAATGTGTTATGTGAGTCAATTAATGTACATTAATACATAGTTGATTTTTTCAAACATCGATATTTTGATTATAATTGTTTATTTAACTCTTACAACAATTATGTATGTTGTTATAATTTAAACTTCACTTTGAAGTTAATATTGCGTTGTATTATCGGTATCGGTATCTCGATCTAATAATTATAGTTGAGTAAGTTTTCTAAAAAAAAATATATTTTTCATCATTTTGTTACGTTTTATTATCGGTATCATTATCTCGATCTTTTACCGATAGTTGAGTTATTTTCCGATAAATATTTTATTGACAATCAACCATGTTAATTCTATCGAAGGCAGTGCCGATACACAATCTTCGTCTATAGACCAACAAAGATTATTGTAATTAAAGTTGAACTTGAACAATATTCATGCATTGGTGATTTTATTGTAAGTTAGCTTAACATTATTGCATTCCATGCAATATATTATTTGTGTACGTCTTTAATAAAGGCAGACTTCCTTGATGAGTAGTATGATTACACCTATGCGTAGGTACATTTGTATGTATGAACATATACAATTGCATTTCATGTACCTCTATATTTGTGTTTGTGTGACTTGCGTGTGTACCTGTATACATACAGGCATGTGTATGTGTCTTCGATTTGCTAAAATGAGGTTTAAAAGTGAACTGCGCTATAAATGCAATAAACATTGTTTCTACAAATAGACAAATATATGTATATGTACTTAAATACATGACACGCAGGTACAATAACCAATCACATTTACTGCGTATGTGTTATTATTATTTAACCCCTATAGATTACCCCCATTTTTTTTTTCAATTTCATTTACAGTGGTATTAATTAGTCGAGAATATGGATAAAAAGATCTCGTCAACATCGCAGCCGCGAATATTAAAAAAGAAGCACTTCAGAGTAAAGCATCAAAAAGTGAAACTATTCCGAGCTAATGAACCAATTCTTAGCGTATTCATGTGGGGTATAAACCATACTGTATGTTTGTATATAAATCCTACCCTATATGTATTAATAATGCTCATTTATTATTTCAGATTAATGAGCTAAGTCATGTAAACATACCAGTCATGCTGTTGCCAGACGACTTCCGAGCATATTCCAAAATTAAAGTTGATAATCATTTGTTTAACAAGTAAGAAGAAATCAAATTTGATCTAATTGTCTAGAAAATCAACGTACAAGTTTCGCCTTTCCAACAAAATAAAACAAACTAATTTATTATAATCCTCCTGGATTTATAGTCCTCAAGCGCAATATTGAGTTACATATATTTTAATTTGTAACAAAAAAAAAATGTTAAAATAGTAAGAGATTGTAGGATTGGGGCATCCGAACATACCCTATATTTCAGACATGATTTTGAATAGAAATTAACTATAAATTAACTTTGAATTTAAGTGTATCCACACCAACAATTACAGTATGTCAAAAAACACTTTACACATATGTACATAACATTAACATGTACATATGTATGTATGTGTATAGAGTTACTTGACTCACTCTGTAAATGTAACATAGTGCACAAATTTTTCAGTGGGTGTAACACACAAAATTTGTACCTTATTTTTAAAATTTGTTTCTAAAGTAATTTATTTACTGAACATGCAGAAATTTTGTACCTTGACTTTTTCTAGACAATTAGCCAGTTTTATTTACATATATATATATATATATATATTTTAATTCCATCTGTTTAGAGAAAACATGCCATCACATTTTAAAGTTAAGGAATACTGTCCTTTAGTATTTCGTAACTTGCGTGAACGTTTTGGTGTCGACGACGTGGACTACCGTGAGTCCTTAACCAGATCACAGCCATTGGGTATCGACTCGTCTGGAAAATCAGGCGCACAATTTTACCAGAGCTACGATAAATTCTTTATAATAAAGAGTTTGACATCCGAAGAAATAGAGCGCATGCATGCCTTCCTTAAGCATTACCATCCAGTGAGTTTACCCCCCTTTTTTACACCCCTTTGAATAATGTTGCAAACACACACAGACCCCACACAATCATTAACCATGAGAGCTTAGGAGGTTTAGGTAGAGGTTTGACTTTTTTTTAAACGTTCAAACTGCAATCCAAACTGCAACAATAAAAGAAAGAACAGTAGGACCTTCTTCGACCTTTGGAACTTGATAACAGAGCTATTTGAAAAAGAGCAGGGCTGCCATAACTACTCCATTCTTAAAGATCTGCGTGCTGCCTTGGGGCTCTAGTCGACGTCTGTCTCAATTCAAAACGATATCTTGTCGTGCCTTAGCTTTGGCCGGCACGATAGTCAGCACAGCCTGGCCAGGCGTGACTATCAGCTAAGTTGACAAGCAGCCTATGTAGTTTAATTTGTTAAATACAGACACATAAAGTTAGTCAATAAAAACTTTACAGATGTATATAACATTAACATGTATGTACATATGTGTAGAGTTTCTTGACTTACTGTATTTATATTCTTGAAAAACTTTTGTCTGTCTTTAGTCCGTTTGTAAACTTTCTACTTGAAGCATACTTACATATTTCAATCAGCTAAGTAAATGGTGATTTTTTAAGAGCTATAGGAAAGTTTTCTCAAAAATAGACACATAAAATTGAAATAAGTGTTGTTAATGTCCATATATTAATGAACATAATTGTATACATAAGTATGCATTAAACATGACCATATATGGACATATGCAAAAGCATCATTGATATGCTAATGCTAGAATGAGATGGCTATAGCATACAATAAGGATAACGGGACAATTCCAGAATTGAGGAATTTGTCTTTTCTGCCTGCGTTCGCTTTGCAACACTTTAGTGGAGGTTAGTTGCTTCTAGATGACGAGTGTGTGCACATTGAAAAGAGAATAAATAGATCAGCCCATAAACCGCACCAAACTGTGACTTTTTCTGCATGCATTGCTAGCTCTTGCAATGCTTCTGGCTGATCTTCACTCCAACAATGTAAATTTGCTGCGAAATGTAGTCACAATACCCCAAATAGACCCGCTTTAGTGTGTCGATTAAACTGACCACAAAAAGAAAAGAAGAAGCGCGAGATTAACTTTCTTAACAGAGCACGCATTTTGATAATGAAATGCAATAATTTGCAGCGGGTGGTTCGTTTGTAAGACGATTCAAGGTTAAATTATAGACCAAACTGAAGATGTTATACAGTGAAACAAAACACTTAAGGTGTGTCTGCTGTTTAAACCAATGTTGCCAAAAAGATAACAGCTAAAAAATCACCCTTTATACATGTATGTGCAAGTCAGAAAGTTGTTTCTTTTTGTCCGAGCGTGTCAGCAAATATTTAAAATTAACTTGATCTTCATGTTATACAGGACTTATTTCGAAAAGAATTGAAAGAATCAATTGTTTCTAAAATGCAACAATAAATAACAAATATATTAAGTTAGACAAAACTTTTGAGGTGCGCTAAGCAATATTAATTAATGTAATATTTAATTGCATTTGATTAAGGAAACTTGATAGGAATAGATATAGGAAACTTTTAAAACTACCCTATTTTAATTGTTTTAATTCAAATTCTGCCTTTTATTTCCACAGTACATTGTTGAACGACATGGAAAGACACTTTTGCCTCAGTATTTGGGCATGTACAGAATTACTGTGGAGAGCGTACAGTATTACTTCGTTGTTATGCGAAATGTGTTTAGCTCCCAGTTGATAATACATAAGTAAAGCTAAATTTAAAGCAATTTAAGCAAACAATATTTGTAAAATATTTAATGAATGTTTTCAATTTTTAGAAAATTTGATCTAAAAGGCAGCACTGTGGATCGTGAGGCCTCCGAGAAGGAATTGGAGAAACATTTGCCGACATTTAAGGACAATGACTTCATAAAACAGAAGGTCAAACTGGAAATTGGCGAAGAAGCAAAGACTAAATTGCTTGATACACTTAATAATGATATTAATGTAAGGATTATTCAAACATTTACTTATAAACTACTTATATATCTATATCTATATATGAATTTGTTTAGCTTCTAACAAAGTTACATATCATGGACTACTCTCTGCTAGTCGGCATACACGACTGTGTCCGTGCCGAGGAAGAGGCTCTGCAGGGGGATAGCGCTCTTGCCACTGGACGCAGCGAGAACAGCGAGAGTGAGGAGTGTGATAGTGGTGAACGGTATTAAGATTATAATATATTTGTTATATATATATATATTTGATGATTAATACTCTTACAGCTGGACGTATAACACACCACCCGATTCGCCAAGAGGTGCACAATATAAAGAAGTCGTTTATGAAGTTGATATTTACGCAATTCCAAGTATTGAAGGTGAGTTTGCAATTGCATTTTATATAAATGTAGCTGTATACCAATGAAATTCGATTTAGCGCTATATATATATAGGAGTTAGTATTATTTTTAAAATATTAAATTAATTAATTAATATATTAAATTAGTTTTGGCAATTATCAACAGTGTTCGATATATACATATGTATATAAAGCCAGTCCGTACAAATATTGAACTTTTTGCCAATAAATGGCGATTCTTAGACATCTCTGATTATTATATTAGCTGCGCAATAGAGTTGTTGATTTGGGTTCTGTTTCCGCCAGTCCTTTTCCCGCTCGGAATATTCTCGAGATCACGAACAATAAATATATACATACATACGTCTGGTACAAGCAACTTCGGTTTCAATTCTATTTCTCATTATATATAGTGATCATAGACCATTCGATGTTTATCTTACATATCGATGTTTATCTTACATGTCGTATCACTAAGCATCGAACATATAGAGTACTCAAACAGCGGAATCTACTCATCTAACGCAATGCGGACAATGGGACCCCCGAAGGCGAAGTGTGTCACGCGTGAGCGATGGGCTCTCTTCGTTAGAAACGCACATCGGCAGCAAGTCAGTCGCACAACGACAGCGGAACGATGAGCATGGGTGCGATTCTTTGCGCTGTGCGATCGTTTCATTGTGTGCGTATATGCATGCACAAGCTAGCATATGAATGTATGCGTAGCTTGTGAAGTTCGGCAACAGGCAATGCTTCGGCCAGCGCGCTGGCAGCCTGAAGTCAATTTTCTGTTTCGGCGTCGAGAGCCAAGAGACTGAGGCACAGTGAGAGAACTTAGTTGCGGACTAGAGTTATACCGTTTAGTTTAGACTTAGTTCGTTTGAACTACTCCGCAAACTGAACTAACGAACTAAATTCTTGATTTTAGTTCATTGGTCTTTTGGGTAATTATTAAATATGTGCCCTAAGCAGCGATTTTGTTTAAATTCAGAAGTCTCGGACTCTTCTAGTTTTTTTTTAATTGAATTTAGAAAATAATTAAATTTTGCATGTATGTATTTTGTTGTTGGCCAATTCTCAGTAAAACGTCACAACGATGGCACTGTGTCCCGTAAACGATTTATTTCAAACGAAATGTTATTTAGGCACAATGTTTTATTTTATGAGTTGCATAATGGGTGAGAATTTCGGCGTCGTTGTTCGGCAGATTGGCGCCAACGAAGATGTTTAATAGCTCAATATGATTTCAGAATATCATATGTGTGTGGCAAAGAAAGAATATTTTATGTGTTGAAATAGAGCGCCGGAGGCAAAAAATTTTTGAAAAAATAAAATCGCGCGCGCTGTTTTTCTAAACACTTTGAATTTTCTTGCTTGCTCAGTTTTCATTTCAAATGAATCGGTTTGTAGGACTGTAGGACAGGCAGACTGGCGCCGTACACAAAAACGCAACAACAAAATACATGAAAATTTAATTATTTTCAAAATTCAATTTAAAACTAGAAGAGTCCGAGACTTCTGTCATTCACCTAAATTCATCATAAATATAGCCCTACCTGCAAAACAATTTAAACAAAATCGCTGAAGGCACATATTTAATAATACCGTCTTTTGGTCTTCGTTGGCCAAAATTGTATTTTGTCACTGAATTTTGCCATTTTCTGCGCATGTTGACAACTGTCGATCATTATTTTGAAAATTAGTTTTTTTTTCTAATTTTAATTTAAACAAAATTAAGCTTAATATATTTTCAATACCACATGTAATCACTTTTATTTACTTTAGTTTTACATTTACTTAAAAAATAACGAAGAAGACCAAAAGACTCGAACGAACGAACTAAAGATTGAACTATAGTTCATTCGAATAATGAACTAATGAACTAAGTCCATGAAACAAACCTGTTTGTGCCGAAATAGGGCAAAAGGGTATTTTTAATTAATTTTTGTTTTGTTAGAAATGACCTGAATGATTTGAATTGAATCATCTGTTAAAAAGCTAAATGCTATATATGAATTAAGTATGTATAAAAGCTGAATGCTATAATTGAATTGTAATGTAATCGATCATATGAACATATGTTACATACGACCACTAAGCATCGAACATATAGAGTACTCAAACAGCGGAATCTACTCATCTAACGCAATGCGGACAATGGGACCCCCGAAGGCGAAGGTCGAGGTGAGCGGAAGCTCGTTAGAAACGCACATCGGCAGCAAGTCAGTCGCACAACGACAGCGGAACGATGAGCATGGGTGCGATTCTTGCGCTGTGCGATCGTTTCATTGTGTGCGTAGATGCACAAGCTAGCATATGAATGTATGCGTAGCTTGTGAAGTTCGGCAACAGGCAATGCTTCGGCCAGCGCGCTGGCAGCCTGAAGTCAATTTCTGCTTCGGCGTCGAGAGCCAAGAGACTGAGGCACAGTGGGAAAATGGTTAATTGGCGGCAATAACTTTTAACATCTGAAAATATGTTCATTTATAATTTATTGAGTAGATAGATTAAATATTCATATTTCTATTATAATTTGCATATCAAATTTATAATATCGAAATAAAGTTATGCAACAACTATAATTTTTTTGTTAATGTTTGTACTAACTTTGACAACATTTATAAGCCAAAACTAAAAATTCGGAATACATCAATATGTATTAACTAAATAAAATTATGCCATAAGTCAAGCCATATGTTTTCGAAGCTATAAAGTTTCGCCGCAAGATAAACCATTTTCGCCCACTGTGCTTCTCAGTCTCTTGGCTCGGACGCCGAAACAGAAAATTGATCTCCAGGTTGCCAGCGCGCTGGCCGAAGCATTGCCTGTTGCCGAACTTCACATAAGCTACGCATACATTCATATGCTAGCTTGTGCATGCATATACGCACACAATGAAACGATCGCACAGCGCAAAGAATCGCACCCATGCTCATCGTTCCGCTGTCGTTGTGCGACTGACTTGCTGCCGATGTGCGTTTCTAACGAAGAGAGCCCATCGCTCACGCGTGACACACTCCCCGCCTCGGGGGTCCCATTGTCCGCATTTTCGCGTTAGATGAGTAGATTCCGCTGTTTGAGTACTCTATATGTTCGATGCTTAGTGGTCGTATGTAACATATGTTCATATGATCGATTACATTACAATCAATTATAGTACTCAGCTTTTATACATACCAATTCATATATAGCATTTAGCTTTTTAACAGATGATTCAATTCAAATCATTCAGGTCATTTCCAACAAAACAAAAATTAATTAAAAATACCCTTTTGCCCTATTTCGGCACAAACAGGTTTGTTTCATGGACTAGTCTATTAGTTCATTATTCTAAATGAACTATAGTTCAATCTTTAGTTCGTTTCGGGTTCGAGTCTTTTGGTCTTCTTCTGTTATTTTTAAGTAAATGTGAAACCAAAAATAAAAGTGATTACATGTATATTGAAAATATATTAAGCTTAATTTTGTTTAAATTAAAATTAGAAAAAAAAACTAATTTTCAAAATAATGATCGACAGTTGTCAACATGCGCAGAAAATGGCAAAATTCAGTGACAAAATACAATTTTGGCCAACGAAGACCAAAAGACGGTAATTATTAAATATGTGCCTTCAGCAGCGATTTTGTTTAAATTGTTTTTGCAGGTAGGGCTATATTTATGATGAATTTAGGTGAATGACAGAAGTCTCGGACTCTTCTAGTTTTAAATTGAATTTTGAAAATAATTAAATTTTCATGTATTTTGTTGTTGCGTTTTTGTGTACGGCGCCAGTCTGCCTGTCCTACAGTCCTACAAACCGATTCATTTGAAATGAAAACTGAGCAAGCAAGAAAATTCAAAGTGTTTAGAAAAACAGCGCGCGCGATTTTATTTTTTCAAAAATTTTTTGCCTCCGGCGCTCTATTTCAACACATAAAATATTCTTTCTTTGCCACACACATATGATATTCTGAAATCATATTGAGCTATTAAACATCTTCGTTGGCGCCAATCTGCCGAACAACGACGCCGAAATTCTCACCCATTATGCAACTCATAAAATAAAACATTGTGCCTAAATAACATTTCTGTTTGAAATAAAATCACATGGACACAGTGCCACTGTTGTGACGGGGCAAGTGTTTTACTGAGAATTGGCCAACAACAAAATACATACATGCAAAATTTAATTATTTTCTAAATTCAATTAAAAAAAAACTAGAAGAGTCCGAGACTTCTGAATTTAAACAAAATCGCTGCTTAGGGCACATATTTAATAATTACCCAAAAGACCAATGAACTAAAATCAAGAATTTAGTTCGTTAGTTCAGTTTGCGGAGTAGTTCAAACGAACTAAGTCTAAACTAAACGGTATAACTCTAGTCCGCAACTAAGTTCTCGCTGTTTTTGTTGATGAATATTTAACTTTATTATAAAAAGAACTACATATTACAAATGGATTATTCAAAGTATTTGCCATCGCTAGACACAATTTTTTGCCATCTTGCTGGCAGAGCTCGTATAACTTGTTGATAAAAGTGTTCGTCTTTTGAGGTTATGCACGAATCTAGCTATTTCCCCTAGGGAAATTAATAAAGGAGGAGACCGTAAAGATATTAGAAAAGGAGAGCATTTTTCTTCTCGCCTCGGGGAACGCACAGATAGGCATAAGAGAGTAAAAAATTGGGAGAAAGACCACAAAGCAAGTTTTTGTGGGCCACGCCCACCGCCCCGCAAAAAAAATTATTTTAACTAAATTTAAGCGCGGAAAAAGATACAACTTTTACTAAAAAAAAGCATAAATAAAGATAAATGCAACAGAAAAAAAAAAAGTATTAAAGAGGCAAAAAACAGGAGAAGCAAGAGGAGGCGGGAGAAGGGAGGCATGGAAAAATAGAAGCATTAATGGAAATTAAAAAAAAAAACACACGAAATAGGGAAGGGTACCATGGGGAGGATGGGGTTTTTTTTTTTTTTTTCAATGTCTTCATACATCATGGAACTTCATTGAACGAAAAAAGTGATAATCGGACGGCGCAATATCTGGGGAATATAGCGGGTGGGCTGGGACTACCCATTAGAGCGTTCTCAAGTAGATTTTGAACAGTTTTCGCAACGTTAATACAAGATTTCTCATGCAGTAAAATCACTTTCAAGTATCATTGCTCGTATTCTGTCCTGTTTTTCGGGCAGTGCTTGGGTCAATCGCATCAATTGAGTTCGATACTGTGCCCCAGTGTTGGTTTCAACAACTCACAGTATAAAAAGACCAATCTGATTGCACCAAATACACAGCATAGCCTACGCAGCGTGCATATTAAGCCGCGCTGACATCGTAGAAGCATGATCAGGTAGTCCTCAAGATTGTATACACTTTGGGTTTCTGCAATGAATCCATTTCTCATCGACGAAGAAAACTCTTCCTGAAGCAATTGTTCACTTCCCTTCTAATGACGATTATTTGGCTTTAAATTTGACATTTCCGCACAACCGCAAATATATAATACAATAACAAAATCATTTATTTATTAAAGTGGTTTGTTTAACATATGTCTCAGCTTGGCTTATGACGTTTTGGATAAGTCAAAATCAAGCATCAATTACTTCTAGAGCCATCTACTGACAAACAGCGGTAACTTAGTTGCACACCTAATATTTTGCAATTAAAAAAAGAGCTGCCGAATTCCATCGAATCGGTTTGATCGGGATAACTGTATTTTCAGTAGTTTTAAAGGTTTCAAAGGTACTGAACACTGAACAAGTTAATCTGTATGAAATATCTGATATTCGGCAAAGCTGTTAACTCTACCGCTTTGCTGCTAAAATTAGCCCGTTTTTGATAGTCTGAATCAAAAACGGGCTAATTTACGTTACTTTACTTGACAAAAATGCACTGTCACGGAACGGATAAGTTGGCTATCGATAGTTAGTTAAGTAATTTGTCACCAAAAGAGGGCACTTAGATTTAGTATTTTATTGTATGCGTTTTTATCGTGTTGTTGTAATTGGTCACACTGATTTATTCTAAAGATTGAGGCCACAAGGAAAGGACCCCAAACGAAAAACAAAGCGGCGCAGAGCTGCTTGATACCGATTTTCGGGCCTGCCACCCCAGAGAAGAAGAAGCATTGAGAATAAACGCCAAACCAGGTTGGGTGGAGAGCACCAAAACCTCTTTGTGGCTTAAGACGGGCAGCGGAACGGGAAGGATAAGCGTACGCGTTCGCCTTGGGGGGGTGCGTCGTTGCGGGGGGGGAGGTAGGGAAAACCCCGGCTCGGATGGGATGGTATGCGTTACGTGAATTAGTAGCGGAAGGGCTTCGGCCCGGGGGATGAGGAGCCAAGTGACTTTTTTGTGTGGGGGTCGGGGAGGGGAGGAGACAGCTCCGACCCTGACGCAGGCCGCGGCCTGTGTGCTTTGCTCAGCGATTGAGCTATCGTTGGCGCATCCAGTCCGTTCGTGTGGCGCGATTTCCAAGAGGGGGAGGTAGGTTTCTTTCATGTCCTGCCAAACAAACTGTTTTCTTTCATAGAAAAAAAAACATCATCTTACCCCCAATCATTTGTTCAATGTACATTTGCCAACGGCGTTGAATGATTATTTAAGGCATTCCTTGGGTATTGTCGGCGGCTCGACATGCACCATGACACTGGTTAAAAGGAACTTAGAAAATCGATGGGGTGCTTAAATGGGAGAGTCCTTACCCATGGCTTGATGATCGGCTTGGCAGGGTTAAATATCTCTGACCATTTTTTTCAAAATTGATAAGGTTTTCTTCGCAAAAAAATATCGAATTTCATAAGTATACAGCTGGTTATTTTGTATGCATTGAATTAATTATAAATTATGTATTTAATTTGTCGATTATAGAGAGACGAGAAATCTACTTTATAGCTATAATCGATGTTCTCACTCAGTATGGTGTTAAAAAGCAGGTGAGCAGAATGCAAATGAAATAAAAATGAATTAATTTAAAGTTAACATAATAAATTCGAATATTTGTAGGCAGCGAAAGCGGCAAAGACAGTTAAGTATGGTAGTAATGTTGATGGTATATCGACTTGTGATCCTGAACAATATGCCAAAAGATTCCTGGAATTTATGGATAAAGCTATAGTTTAATGTATTGTATTTAATTGTAATTGCCACATATATAAAAAATGAATCATATAGTATACATATTAAAAACTGGTGTTTCAATTAGTTCGCGCTGTAATCGATAAACACACTTGCAAAGGTATGAGACCTTTCTTGATCATTCAAAGATCGATTGATTTAAATTAAACCTACTTCCAATTCATATTCGATTTGTATTTGTTACATATATTCATTTAAAGTTCATAAGTACTTTTGTATAATGTTTCCGCCTCCATTTAATTTCATGTTTGCATCGTTTCATTACTGAAATTAAATTAATATGATCAAAATGTGAAAAGAAAGTTCATTTAAATAGGAGAGAGTCATACGCACCACAAAGCGATTGACCTGATAGCCATGTCCAGCTGACAATTTTTGTTTGTTTTCAATATTCTTCATGTTCTCAAAGCGCTCCCGTATACTACAAATATATAATATAGAGTATGTTATAAATGTGGTAAAGAGTATCTCTCGCATTTGTTAGCTTACGTTTTAGCGCTCTCTATGGTTGAATCATCTGAGACATTTTGTGAGTAGATGTCCACATAACCCTCATTTAGCTCACGTTTTATTTCTTTTGCCTGCCATTTCTCGAATTTAGCCCGCAGTTGTTTGGCACGAGCTGCATTTTGAACCTGCGTAAAGTCAAAGTATATTGAATTAGTACTAAAACCAGAAAGAAAGCATATTTTCGGCATGCCGAAGGTTTTATACCGTTGCAGGTTTCTATATCCTTTGGTATATGGAGATCTGGCAACTCTCTCTCAAGTTGCCAATCACACTTATTTAAATATATCTGTTTAATTCATCGATATCCTTTTAATCATCGTTAACTTATTTAAATATATCTGTTTGATTCATCGATATCCTTTAAATCATCGTTAAATCCTTCTCGATCCTTCGATCGCTAACTGTCAAGCACACACAACACGTGCTCCGTAACTTTTTAAACCTTATATATTTAATCAAAATAAATCTTATGCATCAAACCCCATCCATTGCATTTGATTCCATAAAGCTTTCACCACAGATACATAGTTCCTACACTAGTTATATATAATGCTGCAAAATATACATACATACAAAATATTGTATGTGTTTGTTAACAGCTAATAAAAGTTAAATCATATTATTTCTAACTGATTGTTCTTATGAAAACTATATTATATCATATAGTTGTCCGACTGTATAGAAATGTAATCAGTATTTCTTCGTACTTTATAGATATGTAAACAGTATTTCGATATTTGTTCATACTTTATAGATATGTAAACAGTATATCGATATTTCCTCGTACAAAAACTCTTGAGGCAGATTTTCCTATGACAGCTCTGTATATGTTACAGCGGTGCGTATTTAATCGATATTTTGTAAGCAATTTATCGATAGCTTATGTAGTGATTTTGGTTTTAATATCATGGACAAATAAATAATCTATAACAAACAATATATTTTGGTCCTATCAGGCTTATTGAGATGGCTCTAAAACTGAGAGACTGCGGACTTACGGACAGTTCGGCTAGTTCAACTCCCCCCCCACCACTTTATAGTTTCGGAGCAATCTCTCCTAAGGTGCGTTGCAAAATGTATATACCCTATGCAAGGGTATAACATTCATATATGGATACGAACTTCTTTGAGTGCATCGTCTGCGGCAGCCAGAGTCATGCTGCCTTTATCGACATCGCTGTCATCTTCCTGATCATCATCATCCTCGTCCTCGTCCTCATCATCATCGTCTTCGCTATTCGATCTGTCGCAATAACGACTTCTGTCTTCAGGTGGTGGCGTAAAACATTTAAGCGGCCGTAGGCCATTGAACTGCGACTCCTTGGACTTGTTCTGCTCCATTTCGCGGAACTTATTTAGCATCGCCGATGTTGTCTGTGTCTTCTGCAGCACATTGTCCTGGAACGATCTCTTCTCTGTCTCCTCTGCATCCGACTCGGGTGTCGGCATTTTGACAACCCCCTCACGAGGTGGTGTAATGCGGAAGGGGCGCTTCTCCCCATGGTGGTTTGGTGGCCGATAAGTTTCGAAAAACTTAAACTTTTGACTTATCTCCGCTGTGGCTACTTGAATCTGTTCCGGCTTTGAATCGCATTTAACCACATCAATGTCCACATTCTAAATTTGTATCAATAGAAAGAAAAATAAAACTATGTTGAATCTGAATCTTTGACCTAAAAAAAACTGTGAAAAGCTTTCAATATCTCCCAAGAGATATATAGAATCCTGGTCTGAGCATGCAATATATGTTTTAACATGTATTTTCTATATGTTTCTGTATATTTTTTGAACTTTGAATTCCAAATCCGAAGTCAAAGCCTGCTTTTGCACTTCTAAATTTCAACATAACCTAAATTTCTCAAAGTTATATTATATATATATATTGTTATATATGGTATATTGTATTATAAAGGGAATGATTCGTACCTCCTGTCCACATGGGTTTTGATTTTTACTATGATCCACTGACTGATTCCGTTTCAAATGATTGTTGGCATTCGTATTGGAGGCATTATTCGCATCGAGTTCCATGAAAATGTTACGAGACTCTTTGCTTATAGCTATTGGAAAAATAAAGAAGCAAAAGGAAATATTTAAATTTTTATATACATATATACATTTATAAATCTTATGTGTATCTACTTATGTTTATGTATATTTGTGGGAATAAAAATAAAAAACAACTAAATTTACTTGGCGCTGTTATGAACTCTACGATGAATGATGCATATTTCGATAGCTATACGATATATCTCCTAAAACTAAGAGACTTGCTTGACTTTGCGTTGCAAAGCAGAGAAAGACGGAGAGAGAGAGAGAGAGACGAATGACAAGTTCGACTCACGCGTTGATGTTGATCAAGAATATCTATACTCTAACTACTATACGTTAACATAATCTCTACTTTGATTGCAAATATAAAAGTTAATGCTAGATATGTATGTATGTATTTTTTGAAAACATCGTTTTAATTATTCGAATAAGTTGCGTCTATAATATCGATATGAGTTCGATTTGTCGTTTGTCAATCTCCGATCGAGGGCTTGTTAAACAGCAACATACGCGCAAAATTAAAGCTCATCTTAATTTAAAAAAATAAAAGTCAACGCTATATATGTATGTATTTTCTGAAAACATCGTTTTAATTATTCGGATAAGTTGCCTTTATAATATCGATATGAGTTCGATTTTTCGTTTGTCAATCTCCTATCGAGGGCTTGTGTGAAAAATGTAACAACGCAACATACGCGCTAAATTTAAGCTCATATTAATTTAAAAAAATACTATTAAAATAAAATTGTTTGTGACTAATTATTATTTAATAACGGATGCAGCTGGTAATGGATAATATATGTGTATAATATTATATTACGCCTTGTAATTGCAACAACAAAGACTCTCAGTCAACAGTGTGTGATAATATCGTATTATTAAGTCTAAACGGTAGCAAAATAATCGAAACGATAAAATGTTCAGAGGATCATCCCGAGTAGAGTATTGCTTTTCTATGTGTGGTGCAATAAAAAAAATTTAAAACATAACCAGACAGTAGGATACTCTTTGCCCAGTTTTAAAAAACGTTACAAATACACTGACGATTGCAAAGAAAAAGTCTTCTGCCGCGAGAGATGGTCAAAATGTTTATCTACAATTAATTTGGATATATCTGTGACCGCATCTATGTAAGTACATATGTAATTTCATAATTCGTGGGTTGGCTTGCAGACCGGGCGAGCAGGGGACAGCGTCCTTTATATATAGAAAAAACATGGTATATATGTACATATACAGTATGTCAAGAAACACTTTACACATACATATGTACATAAAATTAACATGTTGATTCACTCTTGACTCAAATGGACATGTTAATATAATGTACATATGTGTAAAGGATAACTCTTTACTCAAATGGATATGTTAATGTTATGTACATATGTATAAAGGATAACTCTTTACTGAAATGGACATGTTAATGTAATGTACATATGTGTAAAGGATAACTCTTTGCTCAAATAGACATGTTAATATAATGTACATATATGTATAAAGGATAACTCTTTGCTCAAATGGACATGTTAATGTAATGTACATATGTATGTGTAAAGAGTTACTTGACAGACTGTATATATGTACATGTATATGTATATATAAACCAGATATATACGTACCGGACTCAAAGACATCAGCGTCTTCGGACAACGTTGAGGCATTTTGGGATTTTAGATCGATATTAGCCTTGTCAGCGAACATTTCGCCCTTTTCGAAACGCTCCTTAATTACTTGGGCAGCAGCTCCGATCTCGATATCGGGCTTCTTGCCAACGGACGTGACTACCTGCTCTGAGTCGGCAACGGCCTGCTGGTACATCTCCTTGATTTTCGCCTGTTTTCCCATAAATAGACGAGATCGTATATTCTGAATCTCTTGTTTACGTTCTTCGCGACGTTCCTCCTTTGCATGCAAATGTCCCTTCTCGAATTTGGTCTTAATGTCGTTCATAGCATCGCCAATGCCGATGGGTCGCTCCTTTTGCATGTTGGCTGAGCGTCCAAAATTCGGATCGCGTTCGTTTTCCTCATCCTCCCCCTCAACATCGTTCTCGTCCTTTTCATCTTCAAGCAGACCAAATTCGTTTTGTTCGTTGTCGATGTTGTTAATGCGGTATTTCGTAAGGATTGAGTTGCCACGCACAATCGTTGGACGTTGCTTTTCTTGATCCTCCTTGCCTTGGTTATCTCCATTCTCGAATACCTGAAATCTCGAGCGCACATTCAGCTGGTATAGCTCATTGAGGCCCAAGTCCGGTTTGTCAGATGCTTTAATAAGGGAAAGAGAGGGAGAGAGAGACATCGTAATAATTAGAACTTTTTTATAACAAACAAGAATAGCCGAAAGTTTAAACCTAAGGAGATCTGGCAACTCCCTCTCAATTTGCCAATCACACTTAAATATTAATCTGTTTAATGTATCGATATCCTTTCAAACATCGTTAAGTCCTTCTCTTTCGATCGCTAACTGTGTGATTGGCAAATTGAGAGAGGGTTGCCACATCTCCATAAATCCCGTTCGGCACAAAACGTCAACTTTCCTGCTTGTTATTTCTCATGGGGTGTACAAAGTTCGTACTTACCACGTGCCACATCCGGTGGAAGTTCGATCGGCTGGCTTTCCCGTATAATGAGCTCAGTCTTACGCGATTTGGGCTCCGTAGATTCCTGTACAACCTTGGGTGCAAAAAGTCTTCAGGTACCGAGAGAGAGATGATGATATCAATGTTTTGTTAAATAACTGTACAAAGTGAATGACTAAGGGTATAAAGTAGAGCTGGAAATCTACATATGTTTTCCAATTTTGGAAAACATCAAAGTTATTAAACATCGATGTTCGATGTTAAAATGAGAATTTTATAAGGGAAATCAGGACTTTTAGAAGATATAGCTTCTAAACTAAGCCGAAAACAACAAATTATTACTTAGTATTTTCGTCTTATCTCGACGAGATTTATAAGGATCAATTGTCAGATCTTGGCGCCTTGCAAACTTTAATCTACGCTTTTGATTAATTAATTTTATATATAAAATTAACCGCTTGCGCTCTGAAAAACTTCGATATATCTTCGATATATATAACTTCGATACATTGATGTACGTAAACATCGATGTATTTCCAGCTCTAGTATAAGGTAGTAGAAGTGCCGAAACATCGAAGTTAAATCGATAAACATCTATGTTTTATATGAAAAACCTCAGCAACGATCGATATTTCGGCAACTCTATAAGTAAGGGCTGGAAGATAAATCGATTTTCCAATTGATTAATCGATGTTTTTTAATGTTCTCCGATGCATTGATTTAATTTTTGAGAATCGATTTAATCGAAAATTTGAAAGTTTAACTAAATAACTACAACTAAATATGTTTTTTAGCTATAGTGCGACGGATAAGCATTTGTTTATGAAGAATTTTGAGTTGGGGGTAATTGTTTAATAACAATATAAGGTCTTCATTATATTGTATATTTTTCTTTTTTAATTTTAAGCCAAAAACAATTTTTTTTTCTATAATTTCAAGCCAAAAAACTGTTTTTTACTTATATTTCAAATTTTCGATTTAAATCGATTTGAATCGATTTTTTGCTTGAATCTTTGATAATAAATCGATTCAGTAACTTTCGATTTATTTTGTATAAGAAACTTATGAAACTTACAGCTTGAAGTGTACAATACAGTAGAGATTCCCCTCATGGGTTTGGTAATTATCAAATCTAAAAATATATGTTTGTAAATAAGTTGATAGACTTAAGTTATTTATAATCTTAAAAATACTTAAGCTGCTTCGCACAATCCTTACAGCGTACGCAAGACTTGTGATAGATTCCCGTCTCGGTTTTGAATTTTACTATAACCTCTTCCATTTTGTAGACAGGTTTATCGCATAATCGGCAGTTTGACTTCTGTTCGACATTGGGATTCTTTTGATGAAATAATTCAAAATATATATATTATATTATAGTTGTGTAAAGTATTAAAAGAAAGTCTTTTATGAGGGAATGAAGTACATACTAAATAGTAGCAGGTGGAAGGTGGATTTGATATGTTTGTGTTAATATATGATTTGCTTACACTGAACATTTCTTGAGCTTTGCTAGAATCACTGGAACGTACATGAATCAGATTTCGCTTTTGCAGAGCGTCGAACTTGTTGAAGCTGCTCTTCTGTAAAAATATATGGTATATATATAAAATATATATATATATGTATTTGGATATATGTATTACACACCACAGATATGTTCTCATTGTTGTATTCGCATTTCTTTTGCTTTTTCGATTTCTCTTTCTTCTTGGTGACAACAATCGACGACGACTCTTCTGATTTTTCAATCAAAGTCCCTTTAGTCTTGATTATTTCCACTACATTAGTTTTTTCTTTGCGTGATTCCGTTTTGGAACTCATCTCTGACGGCTTCTGAAATCAGTAAAGTATTGTAGTTGACATCAGTAACAGTTGAACCTTTAGTAATGATAAACCTTCTCTAGGTTAGTAAACGTAAAAAGTCATGCACTTTATATAGTCATACGATATAACATATAATCAGTCCAAAATTCGCTTTTATTCATTAACATACAACCCTTCAAGAGTGATACAATTAGTCCAACTCCAACATTTCGACACCTTTTTTGTAAAACGATTTGTCATTGGCCACAAAGTAAGCTTCAGTTTCGGCGATCACCTCTTCATTCGAGCCAAATTTATTTCCCGTGAGCATTTTCTTCAGGCCTGCGAACAGGTAGTAGTCGCTGGGGGCCAAATCTGGAGAATAGGGTGAGTGCGGAAGCAATTCGAAGCCCGATTCGTGCGATCGACTTGTGACACGGTGCATTGTCTTGGTGAAAGAGCAAACGCGGTACCCACTTTGAGAACAGCTTTCTCATGGACAAACGTTCATGCAAAATCAGTGGCGGATCTAGGGGGGGGGCTATGGGGGCTGTAGCCCCCCCCCCCATAAGCCAAGGAAAAAAAAAGAGAAGATGCCTCTTCTGGTAAAGAAGGTATTTTTCGGTCACTTCTAGCATTCCGATTGAGTTCTGGAGACCAAAATTTAAAGCATCATTTGGAAACGGCACCGCGAAATTGTACTCTGATTAGCAAAACAGTACAGAATGAAATTATCGATATTATCGGCCAAGTCATTCGCTGTGCAGCTCTAGTGGATTTTGTCGTGCGAGAGGATTTTCTCGGGTTCGTCCACTTAAGATGGACTGATTCCAAAGCTACACACAAAAGTTACCGTTAAGGAAATAGTGAATGCTGCAAGAGTATACAAAGCAATGATACAGAGATGAAATCAGAAATAACTCTTTGGCATCAGCATTGCAAGACATCTTCATTTCTACAAGCACAAACAGCGATTGATGCTTTCAAAAGAATAGACACGTAAATAATTACGGATCGTTTTTTCCGAATGTTGCGACACTGCTCCAATTATTTACAACAATACCAGTGACTTCAGCAACAGCAGAGCATTCTTTTTTAGCGCGCAAAAGACTGAAAACATTCCTAAGACTCAACATGTCTGAAAATCAATTTGGCTTTGGGATACGCACATAAAGATGTGAAAATCTCCAGTGATGAAGTTGTGGATCTTTTCGCTAAACCTAAACCTCGGCGACTTGCAATGTTGGATTGGTCATTTGAAGAATGAACAAGCGTAAAAATGGCACTGTTATATAGTGTTTTAATAAATATTGTTTAATTAAAAATTAGCACTGCTTCTAAAAAAAAAAAAAGAATAAAGTGGTACTGATTTTCATTTTTCTTGCAAACATCAATTTATGGAAAACTTCCAAGCCCCCCCTCAGATCCGCCACTGTGCAAAATAGTGTGCACACTGCCTCCTGATATCTTCAAGGTGTCAGCTATCTCACGCAATTTCACTTTTCGCTTTTCCAAATTATTTTCCCGTGTAACCACCTCAATCGGCCTTCCGGAGCGTTCAGCATCGTCAGTGTCTGTACGGCCACGTTTAAATTCAGCAAAGCACTTCTCCACCGTTTGCCTCGATGGGGCAGAGTCCAGATAATACTTATCAAGCCATGCTTTGGCTGTGATGGTATTTTTACCCATCAAAAAGTAATGATAAATCAACACACGAAATTGCTTTGAATTCATTTTTTTGAAAAACACAAAAGTAGCGTCACAGGAACCTGTGTAACTTGTAAACTAATCGTCCGATTGTCATGCAATTTTGACAGATATCTTTTTAAGGTTAGTACTTCCTAAGAATCATACGGATTATTACATAGCAACGACATCTATGTGTCATCCTACGGACTTATTGAGTGATGTGTTATATTCCCAACTTTTAAAAATATGTATGCTCTTTTTAATACCCGCTATCTATAGAATTTAGAATTGAATCGAAAGAATTAAATTCCATTCTGTTCTGTTATTGTAAAAGGTGATTTTTTAAGAGCTATAGGAAAGTTAGTCGAGTACGTGACATCTTCAAGGAGATGGGAATTAGTCAGCAAACCATTTTAAATCATCTAAAAAAGGCTGGATACAAAAAAAGCTTGATGTTCTGAAGCGAATCAACGCCTGCCTGACCCATTTTTGAAGCGGTGAATGTGAAAAATGTATCACATACGACAATATCAAGCGAGGGTCGTTATGGAAGCCCGTTGAATCTGCCCAAACAGTAGCCAAGCCGTGATAGACGGCCAGGCAGGTTTTGCTGTGTGTTTGCTGGGATTGTAAGGGAATAATCTACTATACGCTGCTTCCATATGGCAGGACGCTTAATTCTACCAACTACTGGACCACTTGAAGCAGGCAATCGATCAGAAGCGTACAGAATTGGGCAGGTGTAGTGTTCCAACAGGGCACACTTCGTTGATGACTTGTCAGTAGCTACTGGAGCTCGGCTGGAAGGTTTTATTGCATTCACCATATAGCCCGAAGATAGCTTCAAGTGATTACCAACTGTTCCTGTGCATGGCGAAGGCCCTGTAAAGTTGGACTAAGCTGGACTTTGCTGTCCGAGTTCTTTGCCAATAAGGAAGATGATTTCTACGAGCGCGGAATCATGAAGTTGCCGTCTAGATGGAGACAGATTATCGTACAAAACGGCGCATATATGAACTAAATCCGATTACTATAACACCTTTTATAAAGCATTGAATTGAAAGAGCACAAAAAGCGGAGGGGACAACCTTATATTGGGTTGACCGAAAAGAAACCGCTGATTTAGCATACAACTTTTTGACAATTTTTTAGAACGGCTTATGACCAGTGTTGCCAATTTAGCTATTTTCCCGTCAGTTCTGGCGTTTTTCTAACAGGAATTCTGGCTATTTTATAAATCAAAATGGCTTTTTTTTGTTAGATTTTTTTAAACATCTGGCAGCATCAATAAATTTATTGTTAAACCGTGACTGTAATCGATATTTGCCGCAAACGATCTATAGTAGGCTTTAAATATGTATAAATCCCACCACTAACAACGTATTTCACAATTTTGTTTGATCGTGTGCAAATGTGTCATTAAAAAAAATGCCTAAAAACCAGTTTTGAAGGATTGGTTGTGTGTAGATAATAATAATGAACAAACAAGTTTTTGCAAATATTGTAAAACGAGCATGAATGCGAAACTTTCTGATTTATATGCTCATGCAAAAACCAAACATATAACTATGTCAAGAAAAAAAAAAAAGCAACTTTATTCCTGTTTCCTCTTGAAACAAGCCAATAAGAGGCGGCGTTATGTTCGTATATTGTAAAGGTAATTTTTTTATAAAGGTAATTTGTATGCTGTAAACTTTATTTATAAATTGATAATTATATAATATAATTCTGTAATTTTTATACCCTTCGACCATTGAAAATGATCAAAAAAGGGTATACTAACTTTGTGCAAATGTATGTAACAGGCAGAAGGAGGCGTCGGAGACCCCATAAAGTATATATATTCTTGCTCAGGATCACAAGCCGAGTCGATTGAGTCATGTCTGTCTGTCTGTCCGTCTGTCCGACTGTCCGTCTGTCCGTCTGTCTGTGTGAACGCACAGATCTCAGCTATTATAAAAGCTAGAGTTACCAAATTTGGTAGAAAGACTCCTGTGTACTATAAGCTGATCAAGTTTATTTCAAATGTTAGGTGCCACGCCTACCGCCCCCGCAAATCAATAATTTAGTTTTTGAACTTAATTTGTAAGCGCTGTATAAAAGATACAACTTTCTGACTTCAACATATACTAAGCTCATTAAAATATCTACGTATTCTCGAAATTGCAATCCGATCGGACAATAAACACAGAAGTTATTTATGAAAGTATGTGCATAAAACGAAGTGCTTGTTTCAGCTAACAAGGGAGGCGGGCGAGCGCAAAGCGCGAGCGCCATCTGTCGGCAATAATTTAAAAGCATGCGCATTTGTATATGTGTGTGAATTTAACAAATTAAACTACACCGGAACATGGGTCGAAGGGTATCCCACTGTCGCTTGCAGCGCGACTGTGGTTTTTTCTATTTTTACAGATATGGTTTGCGCAGAGAAAATAAATGCTGCCACAATTATACAGTTCCTTCAAATTACCTAAAACTTATTAGAACTAACCAAAGCTATACAAATGAAGACGCAAACTATGCAGATATAGATGAAACCACTATATTATTGGAGTAATTTTAATAAAGACTAAAAAAAAACTTTAATAAAAGTGTTTAGCTATTTTTTTTAGCTATATTAAATTGTTTTTAGCGGTTTCTAGCTTTTTCTGAACCGTGATTTAGCTATTTCAGGTCTGGGAAAGTTGGCAACACTGCTTATGACTCTGTTATTGCCTTCGATCTTTTGTCAGTTATCAGCTGGCAAAACCCGCGCGTTATTTTGTTTATATTTGTTTGTTTGGCGGCAATTTTAATATGGAGCATTTTCGTCATATTTTACTTTATTATTTTTATTTATTTATTTTATTATTATTTCCGTAAAGGAAAAATGCAGCTCAGTTTGCTAAAAAGTTACGTAATGTGTATGGTGACAAAGCCCTAAAAGAAACACAGTGTCAAAGTTGGTTTGGCAAATTCCGTTTGGAAGATTTTCGCACTCAAAAACAAGCCACGTTCAGGTTGGCCAAGTGCAGTTGATGATGACGTTATCATGGCTTTAATCGAATCGGATCGTCATGTAACTGAGCGTGAGATTGAAGAGAAGTTAAATATATCACAATCAAGCATACATGATCATATGGTCATCGATATTTTCGGTCAACCCAATATATTGAATGAGTTCTTGCCCAATTGCGCTAAGCGTCGTTCGACTCTTTGAGGATTAGCACTCGTGAAAGAAATATTGACATATTATATATCGTTGGAAAGGTGACAGTCCGGACTAGAGATGGTCGCGGGCCTGTTTTTTGAGGCCCGGCCCGGCCCGGAACTTTTTTAAAGAGGGCCCGGCCCGGTCCGAACCAGACTCGAATTTTTGAGACCGATATTGATTAAAACATCATTATATTTTTCACTTTCAAGCACGCCGGGCCTTCCCTAGCCCCGGGGACCGACGGTAAAAGGCCCGGTAGCTGGTTTTAGGCCCCGGGCCTAAAATTGTCGATGCTCGGGGCCCGGTCTGGCCCGCGCCCATCTCTACTCCGAACTGTCGATCAAGCATAAAATCATTTCATTTTTTTTTTGAGTTGGTAAGTGAGATGGACAAGGCAAAACACCATATTCGTCATATTCATTTCGTCATTTTGCAAAGGAAATATTGTGGGCGCTGCAATGAATGATATTTGCGAGTTTTATTTGGACCCTGCACCAGCCTCCGCACAGTTAAAAATTGGTTCGCAAAGTTTCGTTCGGAAGATTTTAACCTCAAACCGCAACCTCGCAGTGGACCGCTTTCTGAGGTTGATGACGATGTTTTAGGCACTTTAGCTGCGAATAACTCACGTAGTACGATAAAAGAGGTTTCCATTTGAATGAAACGTGAAGAAATCAACTGGGTTTCGTCGTTTGAAAAATGTTGAAGCTCGATACATGGGTGCCGCATCAGTTGAGTGTAAAAAACCAAGTGGACCGTATGAAAACAGCAATTTCTTTACTTCGACCGATCAAAAACGAACCTTTTTTGGATCGGCTCGTGACTGTTGATCAAAACTGCAACCAATACAACAATGTTCAACGCAAAAGGAACATGGAAACAGGCACACGTAGGGGCGCAATAGTTATCGGGAAGGAGGACTGCATCCGATGAAGGTACTCCTGTGCATATCAGAGGTGTTTATTCACTTTGAACTCTTGTCAGCAATAGGTCGAATTAAGGAATACAATGTCTCTCTGTCTGTGTGAACACACAGATCTCAGTTATTATAAAACATAGAGTTACCAAATTTGGCAGTAAGATTCCTGTATACTAAACGCTGATCAAGTTAATTTCAAATGTTAGCTGCCACGCCCAGCGCCCCCGAAAAATCAATAGTTTAATTTTTAAGGTCGATTTGTAAGCGGCGTATAATCGATACAACTTTCCTGCTTTGACATATACTAAGCTGATGCAAATATGTATGTATTTTCCATATTTCAAATTTGATCGGACAATAAACACCGAAGTTAATCAAGAAAGTATGGGCATAACTCCAAGTGCTCGTGTCAGATAATATGGAAGGCAGGCATATGTGTGGCAACCCTGTTTGCCATCTATTAGTTAAGTAACACAGCCTGATAGTTATCGATATCTATCGGAACTCCCTTCTCTTCAGTTCTTCTTCTTCTTGATAGTTCGTTAAAGCTCGCGCCCTTTTAATGTCACAAATATTTGACACATTACAAATAATAAAGCGTTTTACTTATTAATATTTAATAACGTATTCATTTCGCCATACATGCGAGCCCAAGCGCCATATGTCGAGAATAATTTCGAAGCATGCACATGTACATACATACATACATATGTATATATACAGTGGGGAGCAAAAGTGATTCCACAATCAACGTTTTCATGTTTGAGCTCACATAAATATTAAACGAATAATGAAAAAACTTTTTTTTATTGGAAACCTTGTTTATTATCTAAAAATTGAAAAAGAAGAAATGGAATTTTAATAATTCAAAAACAAAAACAAGCGGCATATACTCAGTTTTGCACCATTTAAGAAAAAACAAAATAAATTCATTATTAATATTTTGTACAGAGACTCTTATTTTTTATGACTTTTTCATACGTTTTGGCATACTTTCAACTAATTTTTCGAATATTCCTTTCGGGATATTATTCCATTCTTGTTCAACACGCCCCCAAAGATCGTGCAAGTTGGATGGGGCTGACTGATACTGTCCGAGCCGTCACTTGACGATTGACCATAGGTTTTCAATCGGATTGAGGTCGGGACTTTGCGCTGGCCACTCCATCATCTTAAAATGTTGGTTTCCGAGCCATTCTTTAATAATTTTCGCAGTCATTTCATCAAGATGGGGTGCTGAAAACTGATTTGCTGCTCTGGGTAGGCACACTGGTCAAGAAAATTGGGAAGATGGGTTTGCAAAATGCTCAAATAGTGTTCCTTTCCCATAATCCCGTCAATTTTGTGCAACAGTCCAACGTGCGAATACGTGAAACACCCCCATGCCATTATGTTGCCGCCTCCATGTTTCACGGTTTGCTTCACATGATGCCTTTGAAGCGTGTCACCAGGTCTCCGCCAACAGTTTTGCTTTCCATCCGATTGAAAACGATTAAACTTAGATTCGTCCGACTAAATAACACGTTTCCAGTCTTCTATTGTCCAGTTCTTGTGATCCTTTGCGAATTTTAGCCGAACCTTATCATTTTTCTCGGATAAAGCTGGTTTGTTTTTTTTTCACTGCTGCGACGTACCCAATCCTACCAAGCGCTCTTCTAGCTGTCCATCGACTCACGCCTTTATTTATTTCTGTAGATACTTCTTTCAACTTCCTTTCAGCACAAAAATTTTGTCATTTCTGTACCTTGTCAACCACTGATTGACTAATTTGCAGCTTCTCAGCAATAGTGCGTGTCGAACACCCACTTTTATTCAGGGAGATAATACTATTTTCTTTATCAGAAGACAGCTTCAGTGAAAAGTTAAAGACTAAGTTACAAATTCAACAAATCAACTATAAACTTGTGGAACAGAGTGATTTTCTGCATTCTGACAACGAATAATAAATGCTGATAAGAAATAAAGAAAAGCATAAGTATGAGCGAATAACGAATGGTGTAAAACTGAGTACATGCCGCTTGTTTTTGTTTTTAATTATTAAAATTCCATTTCTTCTTTTTCAATTTTGCTATATACGCCTAATTGTAGATAATAAACAAGGTTTTCAATATAAAAACAAGTTTTTCCATTATTCGTTTAATATTTATGCATTATTCGTTTAATATTTATGTGAGCTCAAACATAAAACGTTGATCGTGGAATCACTTTTGCTCCCCACTGTACATATACATATGTAACAAATTAAACTGCATCGGCAAATAGGTTGAAGGGTATTCTACTATCGTGTGTTGCTCAACTGTTACACTTATTTATTAATGAAAAGTAACAAATTATAATTGATACTAATATTCATTAAATATATTGTGAAATAATATTTATAAACATACAACATACTCTGTTCATAAAAGAACTTTCTAATCTTTGAATGTAATTGCAAGAGTTCCTCCCTATATTAGTAGGCTTAAGTTACTTAATCTACCATCTTTGTTTAACCGTAGAACCATGCTTGGTGTAGTCTTTATTCATAACCTTATACATGGTGATATCTGGTTAGCCGGTTACACTTCTCTGTCCCTTGTAGATTTAATCATAATTTTTTACCACTAACTCTTCCGTTTTGTAGATCGAACTTTGCCCTGCACAAGCCTTTCAGGGTATTGTGTTGGGACTATAACAAACTCTATTGCATCGTGTCTAACACTAACTCTGTAGCTTCCTTAAGACTTTTAATTCTATCTCATTTATCTAGCAACTAAACCAAATTTCTTCGAAACATCTTTATAACACTATCCATACTATCCATCTCTCTTTTCGTGAATTTTTCACAAGTATTCGTTTCGGTCGGTTACTCGGTCGGGTAATTCGGCCGATTTTGGGCATGTTTAAATTTCTAGATTTCTAACCTTTTAATTTTTAATAATTTTTAACTCTACTAATACCTTACTTTCCTGATTGGGGTTTTCTTTGTTTTCCTCAATCCCTGGCAGTAAATGCTGGATTAGTTAATTATTGTTTACCCCAGTTTAAATTTGAATTGACATAAATGTAAAAATAAAATTTGCCCCAATTTAATTTTTAAATTTTCAATTAATAATGTTATAATTTTAATTGTAATTAATAAACAGTCTACTGCTATAAATATTATATAAAGGCTAGATTTACTTTTA
>JAEIFQ010000259.1:0-12342 GCA_018904025.1 Zaprionus vittiger | reverse complement strand
TACCCAGAGCGTGAGCCTAGTGCGCACCCGTATAACGTTGCCTAGGTACCCAGAGCGTGAGCATAGACAGGCAGCGGCGCCAGGCAAGCAGCGGAACGCAAGCAGCGAATTGCGAGCTGCGAAACTAGGTCACAGGACAGTCGATCGCGAACAGCTCAATAAGCCGGCAGCAAGCTCTCCCCCAGGGAAATTAAACAGTGCAAAGTGCAAGTAAAAGTTAAGTGCCAGCCCAAGGACCCTTACTGATGAAGATGAATCCTGTCGCAGGAGAGTCAAGGTGAGCAGTAAAACTTGAATATTTAGAGCTCAGTTTTCGAGCTACGTAATGGTGCGAAGTAGGCAGGAAGGCAGGGACTACCTAGAATAAGAACTAGAGCGAGGAAACAACCAGCTATTGAAATTAAAACTATTTTATTAATATAATGAAACAAAACCAGCCGTGATTATTAAAATACCCCGTGATAAATTCTCTCCCCTCTAGAGCATTATGTGAAAGTGCCGTGTACGTGTGTGCCCGCGTGAGTGTGTATTCGCAGAGTCGAGCTTTTCTGGTATGCCGGTGCTCCACTGGCCAGGAAGCGATTCTGAGCGTACACACGCATAGTCCGTGTCGTGAGTGAACGATAGTTGACGAGTGGGTGCGTGAGCGTTGCGGAGTGGTAGAATACACCACCGAGCGACTTGTCGGAGTGCAGGCGAAAGTACCTGCGGTCACGGGCGTTCTGCACGACCAACGATCGATTGTGAGAGGTGTCGTGAGTGAGCGATAGCTGGCAAGCGGGGTGCGTGGGCGTGCACTCTTACTAGTTGCGGGTGGTGGAATACACCAACGAGCGACTTGGGGAGTGCAAGCGAAAGTACCCGCGGCCGCGTGCGTTCCTCACGATAAGCCCCAAAGGGCCACGTGCTGGTAGAATCCATGTGGAAATCCACGTGGTCAACGAGCACACGCGCGTGACGTGGACCATGTGCGTCTCCTATACCCTGTACATATCCCAGTAGGGTAGGACCTACTAGTAGCCTCTCTTGCTAAAGTCATAGTAGTCCTAGTATTTATATTTTCTGTAAAGACCCTGGGGAGACTGAGATATGTACCCCAGCCTGAGAAAACAGCCTTACAGATGGCGCCCGAGGAGGGACTACTACGACTAGACATTTAGTTTTGAGAAATTTAACAGCTTTTCGTGGACTTAAGACCCACACAGCTAATTCATGCAGAGTATAGTAGGAAAGTACAAGACACACAGTTATACATTGGGCATCAGTAGCAAACAATACACATATATAGCGATGCATGCATACGAAACATAGTTTTCTTATATAAATAAGTCGTAGGACAGGTTCCACACATGTCTACGACTACTGCGCACAGTGACGTATGCGCAAAAATTTTGACCTTCTGATTTTGTTTCACACTGCTTAACCATTTTCCCTGCGCCGGCGCAGCCTGAATACCGAGGAAGTGAATCGCGTCCAGACCCACGCCTGGTAGCCTTCGTCAATCAAGGTGACCTGTCGAAGGAACAGCTGCATCGAATGATGGACCTAGACGCTAGTTTAGGCAATGCAGCTACACCAGAGCTGAAACAACCTGGGGCATGCTCACACGACACCTCTCCGGCGCCGATGGAAGACGACTAAGAAATCCCCCATACCGAGTCTTGAAGTTCGACGAGCAGCGAGTCCTTCGAGGAGCGCTACTAGTCGATACACTCTACCCGTTCCGGCACCAAACGCGACATTGCTGGCAACTAATGAAACCAGCGGACCGGGCCACAAATGGATAGACCCATACAAGTTGGCCGACTGTGTACGGAAATGGGGCGTAGCCTTCAATGGCGACGCCACTGACCCTTGGAGATTCATAGAGCAGCTGGAAGAGAAGGCAGCGATGTACAGCATTGATGTCCAACAACTACCGCATGCTGTAGCACACGTGCTGATGGGCCAAGCTGAAGTTTGGTTTAGAGTCAACACCCTCTACCAAGTCACCTGGGAGGAGTTTAAACATGAGTTCATGGAGTTCTTCCTTCCCCCGCGTTATTTCCAATGACTAGAGGACGACATTAGGAGCCGAATCCAACGCCGAGGTGAACGATTCCGAGATTACGCACTGGCACTACGGCTGATGATGCGACGTGCCAAGTATACCCAGGGGCAGGAGCTTGACAGGATCTACGACAACATGAGGCCGGAGTATCAACTCTTCACCCGCCGTCACATGTTTGGAACGCTGGCTCAGCTGAGCAAACTCGTGACAACATACCAGACCACGAAGGAGCTGCAACGCCAAGCGACGAACCAGTTTGGTCGACGGAGGGAGAGCCCGAAGCCACCGAACCCGCCAGTGACGAACAGCGCACCACCAACAACACTGACCCCCTCAGCAGCGACAGCCACTCCACACACAACACCCACAGGGGCGATCAAGGGCGACCTGCAGCGCGTGTGCCACAACTGCGCTCAACCTGGGCCGGAATAGCCGTGTGTTATTCTGTTGGGACTGCGCTCTACACGGTGTACGCACGGTGGACTGCTATCGGCGAACCACGTCGGGAAATGCTACGCGCTTTCAGCCGATGGGGAACAACTTGAAGACGCCGCACCGCAGTTCCCAGGAGTAGTACCTCTGAGGTGCGATAGTGGACGTGTCATCGCAAATGTTCGGATCGAGGGACAATCCAGGACACCAGAGAAAACACAGCGAGGCACCGAGCACCGGCGAAGCACAGAGGAACCAACAGGAGCACACACACATACCCTTTCGTAATCAAACACGCTCTGCCCGTATAATTTTTGATCTCTAAAGGCCCGGCGAAATCAACACCAGTGTGTGTGAATGGACGCGAAAAAGGGGATCGCTCTGTGGGGAGGACTCCCATGAGTTGCGATTGGAGCTTTTTCTTGTGGATTGTGCAAACACGACAGGAGTTCGTTATGGTTTTCAACAAGTTTTTTAACTTTGGTACCCAAAACTTGGATCGGATGAGCCGTGTCATAAGCTGGCTCCCACCATGCAAGGAAATCTTGTGAGTGAATTGAGCCATGAGCCGTGTGAAGTTACTGGAATATGGAAGGAGAATCGGATGCTTCTCATCGTAACTTAAGGACTCGGATGCCTTCACACGTCCACATGCTCTCAGAATTCCCTTTGGATCTAGGAATGGATTAAGGTTAGCTAACGTGCTAGACCTTGGGATCGCCTTCTTGGAGCACAAGCAGTGGTACTCTGTAGCAAATCCTGCTCTTTGAGTGCACTCTATCAGCCTTTCTTGTGCTTGGGCTAATTTGTCCACGCTGAATTCGGACGGAAATATTATATCGGGCTTTTGCACCGATTAATGAAACGCTGAATAATCGCGGTTACTCGGACTGCTCTATTGAAGCTGGAAAAACGTGTGGAGAAATCAGTCGCGTTCGGAACGGCCAGGAAACAATTTTTGACTGCACGCTTCTCCACGTCCGTTTCCGATATACTATCAGAGCTGATTCGCCACAGCTCTCGTGCGATGCTCAGCCATTGGGGCCCTTGCCACCACAGCTGGCTATCCTGCAAATCACGAGCCGACACCCCTCGGCTTGCCAGATCGGCAGGATTCTGTTCGGACCTGACATGGTGCCACGTCCCTTCAATTGGGCTCTGGGCAATTTTCGCTACTCGATTTGCCACGAAAGTCGTCCAGGAACATGGAGGCACGAAGAAGAACTCATCAGTGTCGGCTTGCCACCTGACACCGATACTTTTGGCGACGCTGGCTTCTTCTAAGTCGAGAAAGTCAGTGTGGAGCTTGTGATCCTTTGGAATATCACTAAGCACCTCTTTATGGTTAGAGGTCCACTTCCTCAGGGGGAACCCTGCTGAAGCTAGACCTTCCCGAAGTTCACGTATTGCCACAATGGACTCCTTTATAGTGTGTGCGCCAGCCAGGACATCGTCAACATACATATGTCCCTTCAGGATCTGACTCGCGATGGGATATTGCGAACGGATATCTTCGGAAAGAAGTTGCAAAACCCTGATGGCTAGGAAAGAGGCACAGTTAATGCCAAACGTTACTGTTTGCAGCTCATAGTCGCAGATCTTTTCCTCCCTGTTACGAAATAGAATCCGCTGAAATCGAGTGTGAAGCGGATGAACAAGAATTTGCCGATACATTTTAGTTATATCGGCATTGAATACGTAGCGGAAGAAACGCCATTTAATAATCAGAATCGTGAGGTCAGATTGGAGAACTGGTCCTGGATGCAGGACGTCGTTAAGACTCTGTCCATTGGATGATGGGCTGGAGGCGTTAAATACAACGCGTAGCTTTGTGGTTGTGCTATCAGTCTTCAACACTGCGTGATGCGGTAAGTAAAAGTTGTCGCTATCATTACTTGGAGGGACCTCTCGCATGTGGCCTAAGTCCAAATACTCCTGTAATACGGAATCGTATTGGAGTTTCAATTCAGGGTTTTTGTTGAACCTATTCTCGCTTCGGAGAAACTGAGACAGCGCTATGGACCTGGAATGTCCCAAACTTATGCTGTCAGGAGTTTTGAATGGGAGAGTCCCAACATACTTCCCCTCATTATTCCTGGTTGTAGTGCGAATAAAATTGCACTCGCAGTCGAAATCTGACTTCTATACCATCTTCGATGGTAGATCTTCCACCTCCCAAAACCTTGTTAAAAGGTTTTCGAGTTTTTTGTTTTGGCTGACCGAGATGCGTGTGGTAAACGCCGAAATAACTGTGGAATTGGATGGACTTTTCACAGGACCTGAAAGTATCCACCCGAAAATGGTCTCTTGACCAAGAAGTGACTCACAAATATTGGATCTGGAGCCGCCTAAGAGAATAGCTGGGAGGATGTCTGCGCCAATAAGCACGTCGATCTGCGAACTCCGGTAAAAGGAGGGATCAGCCAAAGGTAAATCAGGAATTTGATTTACGAAATTGGACGGAATCGGATACGATGGAAGATTGCCCGCCAGATGAGGCAAGACAAAGGCTGAAGCTTTAATCTTGATGCGAGGTTTCGATGGAGAGCCAATATCGAAGTGACATAACTTCTCAGGCTTTGCAGCTACGGCTTGATTCAGGCCTGCTACTTATGCATGGACATTTTGGAAAAATGGTTTCACAATGTTGAACATGCGTTCGGAAATAAAGGTCGCCTCAGATCCTGAATTGATCAAAGCTGGAGCCTTAAAGCATGTACCACGATGGCAGATATTTATCACTGGCAGATATTTATCCTAATAGAACATTCTGAGAATTGGATGTGAAATAATTTTGAACATTTGCGCAAAACAATTAAGGCAGAGTTTCTGCTGTTTGATGTATGTACAGCGATCTGGGACGGACATTTGTAAACATTGCGGACATAGACGGATCGGGTGATTTTCCTTGGAACATAGTTTGCAAGACTGTGGTTTGATATTCACCTTGTTCTCGAAGGATTGGATTCTTTTCGGAGGCACAGTATCTTTTTTGGACTTATGGAAGGTCTGTGCTGTAGAGCTTGGCTTCATATCCTCTATCGCTTCGAGAGTTCGATACCTTTCTTGAAAGAAGGAGTCCAGCTCAGCCCAGGAAATGATGTCTGTTTTCCCGTGAAGAGATTGCTCCCATAAGGATAGAGTGAGTTTTGGGAGTTTGGAGGAGCATAAAAACACCAAAAGGCAATCCCAATTCTCCGTTTTGACCTTGGAGATTTCCAGCGCGGTTAAGCAACTCTGGATAGTGCTCTGCAGGTTCTTGATCGCTACACCCGACTCATGAGGAATATTTGGAAGATCGAAAAGGACTTTCAGTTGGCTATTGACAAGTAAACGTTTATTTTCAAACCGTTGTGTCAAATTTGACCAAGCTGAAACGAAGCCATCATTCGTGGGTGGGGACTTGGAGACGATATCGTGAGCCTCTCCACTCGTTTTTGAGTTGAGATGCAACAGTTTCTCAACATCCGTCAGCATTGAATTATTTATATAAATGGCTGTGAAAAGGTCCCGGAAGGTGGGCCAGCGCAAGTAGTCGCCACTGAAAATCCCAGTGTCGCAAGGGGGCAATCGGCTCCCAGAAGAAACGACAGTTGGAGCTGCCTGCTGTGCTCTAGGAGTTGTAGCCTCGATTTGCTCACTCAGCTGAGCAGCAGAGCTTTCGTAGACAGAATAACAAAAGTCATACTTGGACTGTATGACTGACATTGTCTCATCTGTCTCTTCTCCAGCAAGGATAGAAGAACAGGTTTCGTATTCCTGCTCAACCTTTTCCCACAGAGCCCTAACTTGGTCAAGACGAATTTTGCACGTCTGCCGAGAAGGGGGAACAGCGCCAGCGCTTCCGCTCGGCGTGTTAAACCGCGCCTCAAATTGGGTGACCCGATCGGTGACAGCAATGAATTTCACGAGGGCTGCACTGGCTTTGGATTGGGCCATTTTGGTGACGGAAATTGTAGTGACTGGAGTAAAGACGGACGATGCTGAGACAACGGACTTGGTGGAATTTAGCGAGAGCGTGGAGTCGCTTTGCGCTTTGGATGGCGGACGACTGATGGTAATTGACGGACTGGATCGCTGAATCAATCTGCTCGACGAAGATGCAGATGATTCACTTTTCGGCCTGACTCTTGTGAAGGCTTTCGCTAATGGAACGGACAAACTTGGCTTGGTCTTATCGCTTTTCCCAATAGGCATAATAAAACTCCCTTAGGAGCCAAACGTCCAATAAATCAGACGGGAGGAGTACAGAAAAAACGTAAAGGACACGTTAGGTGCTGCTTCTCAATTAATTAAAAAAGGACATATGTAGATAGTGTTTATATGTACAAATAAACAACTTGGATATGTAAATTGTATTTATTGTGTGTTATATTCTCTTTTATTTGTTTGAAAATATTTTTAAATTGTTGTGTATGTGGAAATATATGTGTGTGGATGTATGTAAAAGCGTATGTATGTATATTTGCTTTTATTTATTGGAAAAAATACTTTTAAATTGTTGTGTATGTGGAAATATATGTGTGTGGATGTATGTAAAAGCGTACGTATGTATATTTGCTTTTATTTATTGGAAAAAATACTTTTAAATCGTTGTGTATGTGGAAATATGTGTGTGGATGTAAGTTTTTTTTTTTTTTTTAAATTAGAGTGTTCGTAGGATAAAAAATCTTGACAGACACCGTCCTAGTGACGGTAGTGTGGGACCCTCACCCACTAAAAAACCTCTAAAGAACACTCCCCCTGCGGCTCTTTTGTGGTACCCCTTGCGGAACCACTCCTTAAGTATAAATCTTCGCAAGGGTCCGAGCTTAGCCCTGTGGTGGCTCTACCTGGTTGTTGGGTGCTGCTGTTGTAGTGTCGGGCCTAGGTTGCCTTTTTAAGCGCTGATGCCCATATAGGGGCTGCATACATTAACACCGATAGGGTAACACGTGATACGAGGGATCGTATTACTTGCCTTGGGCCCCCGATGCTTGGCATAACTCTTGCGAGCGCCATTTGCACTCTGGCTGCCTTTTCGCTCATTGCGATGATTCGCTTTAAAGCTCAGCCTTGCATCTATAAGTACGCCTAGATACTTAATTGATGTGCCCGTACGGATACTAAATCCGTCTATACTGAGCGTAACATCTTCAAGTTTCTTTCTGCTTGAGATAAGAACCGCCTCAGTTTTTTCCCTAGCTAATCTTAGGTCGTGCTCAGTAAGCCACTGCTTTACCCTTTGCGTGGCATCGGTGCTGTAGTCTTTCACCTCCGCCAGATGCTTTCCAACTATGATGACGGCAATATCAACAGCATATCCGATGATATTAACCTCATCCCTCAGTGGTAGGCGTAGTACCCTTTCATATACTATGTTCCACAGGAGCGGTCCAAGAACCGATCCTTGTGGAACACCACCTATAACTTGGTATTGTTTTCGGCCTTCCTCAGTGTCGTACACAAGTGTACGGTCACTCAGGTAGCTACCGACAATGCTGAGTAAGTACTGAGGCGTGTTGAGGTTACGCAACGCCTGCATGATATGATGCCAACTCACCGAGTTAAAGAAATTTTTTATATCAAGGGTAATTATAGCGCAGTACTTCTTCTGGCCCCCTCGCCACCTATCTCCTGCTGTTGCTTCTTCAGCAATCTGTTTGACCCTACTGATCGCGTCTACAGTTGACCTATTCTTCCTAAAACCGTATTGGTCATCCGATAGACCACCTACTTCTTCTACGAAGGTGCTAAGCCTGCTAGCTACTACTTTTTCTAATATTTTCCCCAATGTGTCAATCATACAGAGCGGTCTGTATGAGCTAGCCTCGCCTGGTAGTTTGTTACCTTTTGGTATTAGTACCAGCCTCTGTCTTTTCCAGATTCTCGGAAAAGTCCCTGTCTATATACATTCTGTGTATACTTCTGCGAATAAGGTGGGGTTCGCGTCTACCGCTATCTTCAGCACCTTGTTGGGTACTGCATCTAGTCCCGGCGCCTTGTTGTTTGCGAAGGTACTAGCTATCTCTAATACCTCTCCTACCTCTACTTCTTGTTGGAATCTAGCTACCCCGCAAGTCCAAACATTTGCGTCAGCAGGTTCATTATAGTGGTCCCCCTGTGTTGGGAAGAGGGTCTCGACTATTGTGCGCAAGAGTTGAGGACAGGCCGGAGCGTTTGCTCGATGTCCTTTTATCTTGTTCATTACTGCCTTATATGCCCCACCCCAAGGGTTGGTGTTCATACCATCACGCAGGGTGTTAAAGTGCGATGCTTTGGCGTCCTTGAAGTGCGATCTGAGGGTTTCCCGTTCCTCCTCATTTCTACATCGATATAGGGTTCTTCTAGCTCGTATGCATTTACGTTTAGAGTCCGCAATCTCGTGGTTCCACCAAAAGGCTGGCTTCCATCTTGGACCACCTTTGCATTTCCTCGCCATGGAGGCGTCACAGGCAGAAGTAATTAGGTTGGAAAGTGATGTTCCCTTCGCGTTAGAGGTATTCCCATGCAGGACAACGTTTTGCTGCTCTGTGATGAGGTATCTAAGGACGCCCTCATCCAGAGTGTCTTCTTTCCAACCATTGATTACTCTTTCCTGGGTGCTTCTGCTGCGGTGTCTATCTACCTTCATTAATATGGCTCTATGGTCACTATGAGTGTAGATATCACTTACTTGCCAAGAGATCGTTCTACTTATATTGGAGCTGGCAAAGAATATGTCAACGATTGACGTCCTGCCATTTCGCTCAAAGGTGCTTTTATTGCCTGTGTTAAGCAGCACCGCGCCTAATAAGGAGAAGGCTGAATGACTGCCTGGCTTGTTTCCACAAGCCCAGATCGTCGCTTTACCAGTTTTGTCACTAACCCAGTTTGATGTAGCTAGGTTTTTGTATTGTTCACTGATTAGAACAACGTCTATGCCTTGAGCTGCCTCACAGTGATTTAGGTTTACCTGCAGGACCTTAATTATGAGTATTTTTGACTGCGTCCTGGAAAGCTAGGCAGTTGTTGCTGCCCACAATATGATCCACGTCTCGCCGCTTTTGGTCTTTGCAAACCGCACAGCAAGCGGCAGCTCTGCACATTTTAATTTTGTGCCCCCTTTGCCCGCATTTTATGCAGCAGTCCACTCTGTTTTCAGTGCTGGTACATATGCGAGACATATGTCCGTAGTACCAGCACTTAAAACACTGTAGAGTGTTGGTTTGTTTCAACCTAACTCTGCACCTAACCCATCCTATCCTAAGGTGTCCCCTTTCTATAGCCCTATTGGCAACTTCTACTGGCACCTTGAGAAGAGCTGTTTGTGTCTCCCCAAAAGACTTGCGCAGGCTCTTCACTATCCCGTCCAGCTTTCTACCTTCTTCTATCTGCTGCTGAGCAGCATCTATGATGTCATCCCTAGTGGTGACCTCGTCTATGTCCCTAACCTCCAAGAACACTTCTTTTGTGAGTGTTCCTGCTGTTGCCTTATCGCCTAGGACTTGCTGCACAGCTACCTCGTAGCTCTGCGGCACCGCACTGGGCCTTTTCCTCAGCTGGAGGAGCAATGTAAAAGCGTATGTATGTATATTTGCTTTTATTTATTGAAAAAAAATACTTTTTAATTGTTGTGTATGTGGAAATATATGTGTGTGGATGTATGTAAAAGCGTATGTATGTATATTTGCTTTTATTTATTGGAAAAAATACTTTTAAATTGTTGTGTATGTGGAAATATATGTGTGTGGATGTATGCAAAAGCACTTGCAAAAAAAAACTGACAAAATGAAAGGTCGTTGGCTGCTGGGATAGCAGCTGAATTGTATGTACTAGTATATACGGTGTATGTACATATTTATGTATGTATGTAGCGGTGGTTGCCGAGTTGTAACGGAATGCAGCCCTATTGGCGGGAGAACGAACGGAGCCGGCAAACACGCAAATAACACAAGCACACACGTATATCCACACAATAGACCTGTTACTTATCTGGTATGTGTAGCGCCGCTGCAACTAGAATGTTCCAATGATGAACGTCTGGAGGAGCCAATGTATTCTCCGGCTCGAAGGACCAAACGTCGGGGAAGGGCGCTGTTGTTGTGTTGAGGCAGGTCTCTTTTGTTGAATGATTTTTAGGTGGCACCGAAAACACAAAACACTCGATTTTAAGGTTCACGTCAGCTTTATTTCACTTACTGGTTTCAACTTAGATCATTAGCTTAATTCGAGATGACAATTCAATTTTATTTCTTAGAGATGGTAATTATAAAAATATTTCGATAACTTAAAAATAAATACTGACATCAGTAAGGAAAAGGTACTCTAAACTATTCGACCTAAACATGGGCCATGGGCGTATGACAACAATGGTTCAAGCATTAGATCGCCTGAAAATTTTTATTGAGCGCATGAAGACTTCGTTTGAGCAAAAAACAATATCTTTCGAAAAAACACAGCTCGAGTGTCGTCTTGAGATTTTAGAAGGATATATTGGAAAGGTAATGGGCCATGGTGCCTTAAGAGGGCTCCTTGAGCATTTGTGTGTTGCCACCAAAGCTTTTTTTTAAATGCTGTTAAGCACCTCTGAAGTGTGCACTGTCACTGCTAGTACAAGTCATCATGTTCAATTGCCAAAAATGTCTCTTCCACAATGTGTTTCAGCTTATAGGAATTTTAGGTGCCTTTTTTAATACATTGGTGGATGCCGATCATTCATTATCAAAGGTAAAAAATTTAATTACTTGCTATAATGTCTATCAGATGAAGCGTTAGAGTGGTGACACCATTTTAATTGTCAGACAGTAATTATCAAAAGGCCTTGGAGAGTCTTGATGCTGTTTATGATAATAAATGCATAATTTTTTTTGATACTGTGTCTCAATTGTTTGAATTGTCAAGAGCTCAACAAATTCCTAGTGCCGCATATGCAGGTCACGTGCTTAGCACCGACCAAGTTATTTTAGCGACGGCGACTGTTAAGGTGAAGGATCGATTTGGCCAAGTTCATCGATTTGGCCAGAGCCTGTTGGATTCAGGGTCTCAAATTAATTTTATGTCTGAATCTTTGGCGCAACAATTAAGATTGCAGCGAGAAAGGTCAGCACTAAGCGTCATAACTGTAGGTAAATCAACTACATCAATAAATCATAAAGTATCTGCTTATGTCCAGTCTCGCTTAAATTCGTATGGCTTTTCAACCGATTTTTGGGTACTACATAATATATTTTCATGTCAGCTTGGGCAAGTATGCTGCCTTCTGACAAATGGAAAATACCTGCTAACATAGAGTTGGCCGATCCAGAGTTTCATAAACCTGCAAAGATTGATTTGTTGCTAGAAGCGGAAGCATTCTTTGATTTGCTGTGCGTCGGGCAAATTAAATTAAGTGCAGAGCTTCCTTCGAACCAAAAAACTTCGTTCGGGTGGATTGTATCCGGTAAATATAGCGGTGAATTAAATCATCGACAAATGAGCTGTAATATAGTAGCTCACAAAATGGAATGTTCTCTGGAGTCATTTATGGAACGGTTTTGGAATTTAGACAGAACACCAGATGAGTCGAAGGCTGCACATAAAACAGCTGAACAAAGAGAGTGTGAAAATATTTTTATTCGCACTGTCCAACGTCTGCCTTCGGGCCGATTTGAAGTCAGGCTCCCATTTAAAAAGGATCCTAGAATACTTGGCATGTCATTTCAAATGGCCGCAAGGCGTTATCTTCAGCTCGAATGAACGCGCAATTAAGTAAAGACGATACACTGTCAGATATGTATCATACATTTATGAAAGAGTACAGAGATCTGGGTCATATATCTTTTATAGAATCTGCTCCTCGAAGACAGAATTGTTATGTCTCTTGAGACCTGAAAGCACCTGAACTAAACTTCGAACAGTGT